>JAHIAM010001115.1:0-77286 GCA_021605205.1 Aegilops longissima | reverse complement strand
TTGAAAACGCATCATTTCTTCTTGATAAAAAGGATAGATTCTATGGGAGGACGGCCAGCGACACCCTATAATGCGCAAAGATTTCTTTTGGATTCTTTTATTACAAATCTGAATTCATGAGCCAAAAGATAGTAGCGCACGCTTAACAAGAGGAGTGTTCAATATTAGAAAATTCTAGGAAAATTCTTTGTATAGAAGGGTGCATATGCATAAATTGCCTTTCAAGTTCAACGATAAGCATGGCAATAGCGTCCACAAGGTGACTAGTTCTATGGAGAATAGAACCACCCATAGAGGGTAAAGTACCAACACAAGTAAAGAAATCTTGAATAACTCATTTTCCAATAATATCACCACTACCGATTCGAAATATTTTTGTATGATAGGTAGGGGATTCTTCAACAGGAGCTTCAGAATTTTCCATGATATTATTATCGCCTATATCAGCAATAATTTCCGATTTCAGACATAACGACAAGCGTTTAACTAACACACGAGCAAACAAGCGGACGAGGAAAAGGCAACGGGAAAAGAGGAGGAGATTGGGAAAGAGAGGCTAATAAAACAGCAAGGGTGAAGTGGGGAGAGGAAAACGAGAGGCAAATGGCAAATAATGTAATGCGAGAGAGGGATTGTGATGGGTACTTGGTATGTTGACTTTTATGAGACTCCCCGCAATGGCGCCGAAATTCTTCTTGCTACCTCTTGAGCATCGCGTTGGATTTCAAGAGGAGAGGATGATGCAGCAAAGTAGCGTAAGTATTTCCCCGCTTTTGAGAACCAAGGTATCAATCCAAAGAGGAGGCCACACACAAGTCCCTCAGACTCAAGACAAACGATATCTCCTCGCAACCAACGCGATTAGGGGTTGTCAATCCCTTCAAGGTCACTTACGAGAGTGAGATATGATAGAGATGATAGATAATATTTTTGGTATTTTTGGTATAGATATGCAAAGTGAAAAGTAAAAGGCAAAGTAAAAACAAAGCAAGTATTAAAGTGATGGAGATTGATATGATGAGAATAGACCCGGGGGCCATAGGTTTCACTAGTGGCTTCTCTCAAGAGCATAAGTATTCTACGGTGGGCTAACAAATTATCTGTTGAGCAATTGATGAATTGAGCATAGTTATGAGTATATCTAGGAATGATCATGTATATAGGCATCACGTCCAAGACAAGTAGACCAAACGATTCTCAAGATCTACTACTATTACTCCACTCATCGACGCTATCCAAAGATGCATCTAGAGTATTAAGTTAAAAACAGAGTAACGCCTTAAGCAAGATGACATGATGTAGAGGAATAAATTCATGCAATATGATAAATACCCCATCTTGTTATCCTCGATGGCAACAATACCATACATGCCTTGCAACCCTTTCTGTCACTGGGTAAGGACACTGCAAGATTGAACCCAAAGCTATGCACTTCTCCCATTGCAAGAACTACCAATCTAGTTGGCCAAACCAAACGGATAATTCGAAGAGACTTGCAAAGATAACCAATCATACATAAAAGAATTCAGAGAAGATTCAAATATTATTCATAGATAAGCTGGATCATAAACCCACAATTCATTAGTCTCAACAAACACACCGCAAAAATAAGATTACATCGAATAGATCTCCACGAGAGAGGGGGAGAACATTGTATTGAGATCCAAAAAGAGAGAAGAAGTCATCTAGCTACTAGCTATGGACCCAAGGTCTCAAGTAAACTACTCACACTTCACCTGAGGGGCTATGGTGATGATGTAGAAGCCTCCGTGGTGGATGCCCTCCGCGGAACTCCTAACAGGCCCCAAGATGGGATCTCGTGGATACAGAAGTTGCGGCCGTGGAATTAGGTTTTGGCCCTGCTCGATCGCTTGGGGTACATAGGTATATATAGGAGGAAGGAGTACGCCGGTGGAGCGACAGGGGCCCATGAGGCAGGGGCGGCCCTAGGAGGGGGGGCGCCCACCCTCGTGACCACCTTTTTGTTCCTTGAAGTAGGGTCCAAGTCCTCCGATCACGCTCGTGAGAAAATCACGCTTCAAGGTTTCATTACGCTTGGACTCGCTTGATATTCTGCTTTCTTCAAACACCAAATAGGCAAAAAACAACAATTCGGGTGGGCCTCCGTTAATAGGTTAGTCCCAAAATAATATAAAAGTGGAAAATAAAGCCCAATATAGTCCAAAACAAGACATAAAGTAGCATGGAGCAATCAAAATTATAGATATGTTGAGACGATCAACGAGCCGCCACCGAGCCGCCAAATTTCGGTCTCTCTGCCCTGATCCACCAAATTATGGGCATTGGCACCATTGCACGCCGGGTCATGCCCATGAGGTTGGTTACGGCGTTGCTCAGTACTTGAAACCGCTGGCGAGTCAATGCGCCTGTTGTAGCTCCAACTTGGACGAGGGGTCGAATGAATCCGATCACGACTATAAGAATAAGCATGCTGTTGTACCAACGTTGTTTGAAGAAGTTCCCTGGACCTTCGGGTTCAACCACCGTCGGAGTCTCGCCCTCGACTGGAAAGCCGCCAATCGCATAACTGCAGCAATCATATTGTCTAAAGGGTTGGAATAATGTCCCGGCGGCGTTTCCACATGCTGAGGCGGGGTGTTATTCGTATGCGGAAAACCTGGCGCTTCATCCATGTGGTTTATCACTGGCGGGTTACTGGCCCCTGCTCTAGGTGTGTTAAAGAGGTTCCTCGACTCATAAACCAAGGGCAGACGACTCTAGTGTTTTCTCCTCAAGACTTTGTTTGAAGCGTTCTAATTCAATGTGAGCCGATATGAATCCGCTTGAATCACTGTGGTTGGGCATTTAAACGGCACGCCTCATGGTCATCCTAGCGCTTCTCGCCGCCAGCTTCTACCTTGGCTTGCGCTATCTCATCACGCAGCTTAGCCACATCCACCTTATGCTATTCCTGGTTGTCCGGGGTTACCTCCACCTCCATCAGAGTCGCCAGAGTCTCCAACAGATCTGTTAAGACTTGAGCCAAGGCGTGGTTGATCCGCCAAAGACTGCTGTCATATCGCTGCCACGCTGGAAGTCATAGCTGTGGCGGTGGTCGAACCTGGAACCGGCTGGGTGCCAGCCATGAAGATCGCTACTTTCACATCCCTAGTTCTGGTATGACCTAGACTAGCTAGTCATGTGTGCATCATGTTTAAATTTCATTTAAATTTGAAATGGGGATTTGTGAAAATCTCAGAAATCATTTCTGGTAATAACCCAGATAAAAATTGCTCCAAAAAGGTCCAAGAAAATTTCCATGTCTCTCTCTGAAAATATTGGTCAGAGGTAAAATTCAAACCAATATTTTTAAGAGCTCATAAATATTTATTTTGTCCATTTGGAATTCATGCATAATTATTTGCATTGGATATATATATGTTATATATATATAATATATGTCCAAAATTTATTATAGTTGTGGAGAAGCTCTGGAATAATACCACTAGATCCTACAAAATTGGCATAAGAAAATATATTAGTTTAGTATTAGTTTTAAAGCAAAAAAAATGTCAGAATAGAAAACAGAAACAAAATAGAAAAGAAACTTACCTGGGCCTCTTACCTGGCAGCCCAGCGGCCAACAGGCCGGCCCAACCGACTGGCAGCGCCAATCGTCGTCCTCCTGGCGCCAGGAGGATGAGAGGCACACGCTCGCCGCCCGCGCGCATGGGTGCCACTCCACCAGCTCTCCTGCCTGCCTCCCCCGCCAGTGCGATGCCGCTGATTGACCTCCGCTATGCCTAGACCGCGCCACCTCCGCTCGTCCCTCCCTCCTCTCCCCACTATCTTCCAAGAATAGCCGATCACGCCGCCGTTGCTCGTCAGTAGCCGAGCCATCGCTTCCTCGCCTCTCTTCATGCCGAGAAGCTCCGCCACGCCTCGCTCTACCTCTCAGACAAGCCACGCGCCTCGTGAGGCCCTCGAGCGCCGCCACCGCCGCTATCTTCAACCCCGCCGCCAGGATCTCCATCGCCTGCCCTCGCCGCAGAGCCTCCCCGAGCCATCAAGGTTTCTTCCGACTCTCCGTGAGCTTCCACCAATCCCCGTCCCCCTTGTCTTTGCACGCTGCAGCCGCGGTCCCGCCAAGGTCAACTCCACCCGCCGCAAGCTCCACTCCGCCACCCCACGGTCTCCTCGTGTCCCACTCGAAGCGCTGCTCGGCTTCACAGAGGTGGTCTCCGCCGCCAATGGTCGCCGGAGGGCGAATCCGTGCCCTCCGCTGCTGCTCAGCCTCGCCGACGGCTAAACTCCGCTGGTTTGACTGGTTTGACTCGCTGCCTGTCAGTGGGCTCTGCCGGTCGTGATTAGCTTAGTGCTAATCACCACCTAACCTAACCCCTGACACTGAACGGTGGGCCCCAGTGCCACTAATCCTAATTAGGCCAAATAAACCCCTCTGTTTAACACTGTGTCACCGACGTGTGGACCCCACGCGTCAGGTTTGACTTTGGTCAGCGTTGTTGACTTCCTGACGCAGGCATGACGCAGTGCTGACACAATTAACCATTTTCTGGATCTTTTTCTATTTTGGAAATTCCAGAAAATTAGCAAAACTTCTAAAATTCACAGAAATTCAACCATAGCTCAGATTAAAATAATTTATATATGAAAAATTATCAAAAAAAATTCAATCCATCCATCTGCATTTAGTTTCATGCATGATAAACCAACTTATACCGCAGATAAGTGAAAACACATAAATGGCATTTATAAGAGCTTATTTTGGAGTTGCATTTGAATCTTTGGTTCAAATGGACTTCAACCAAATGGATGCTAGTTGCATTAGCTCAAACAACATCACATGTTCATGCCATGTTCATGCATCATATTGTTGCATATGATTGTGTATTGATTGTCGACACCATCCTTCTTGATAGGTCCCGCCCCGAGACCGCTCCATAGTACGTATGTGGAGCAAGGCTCCTCGCTGATCTACCGTGCAAGCAAACCCCCCTTGTTCATTCTCGACATAATCCCACTCTCTCGCTCCCCGCTTCTCTTTTATTGCATTAGGACAACAAATATTCAACTGCTACTTTATGTCTGCGGTAGTTGAACCCATTCCTCTCGCATGACCCGTCATTGCCACAAGAATAGTTGAAACCCACTAGCATGTGTAGGACTCGATTGAGCCATATTGTGTTCCTACCATGCCATGCCTGCTATTGCTTAGAGTTGTGTCAGGTCTAATTCATTGGGAATGAATTGGAGTGTTATGATATGTTCTAGTGGTGAGAGTTAAGTGTGAACACGATTTGGTAAAGGTAGCAGTGAGAGGCCATGTAGGAGTACATGGTGGGTTGTCTCACCGAATCGCCCTAAGCAATCGAAGTTCTCGTATGTTGTCCAATGACGAGCTACTACCACACATTGGAATGCTTAAGTGCCCTCTTGGCTTATTAACCAACTTGATCTCTCGCCCAAGAGTTGCAATTAGTTTATGGTGTTTGTAGGTAGTGTTAGTAGTCTACCAAGTGGCACCCGCCAGTGGGCTTGGGATAGACTAGGCACAAGTGGCACGGTGTACCAAGCGAGATCCATCCGCGAGGTGGGCTTGGGAACCCTGCACACATCGCTTGGGGCCGTGAGTGAAACCTCAGCCGGATCTCCTCATGGATGGAACCCGAGTAGGCGATAAACCCGCACTAGTGTCTTGTGCGGTTAGTCGTCGTGGCCGACACACTCGCCAAAGCCCGCTTGAGGTTGCCGATATACATGACATGTACATGGTGGTAAGTGGCTAGAGCGTGTGAAGAAGTACACCTCGCAGGTTAACATGATCTATTCAATAGCCGGGTCTCATGTTATGGACTTCTTGGATGCTTACGTGGTACATAGACAACTTAAAGTGGATACTCTAAAATGCTCAAGACAGTGTGAGTGCTATGGATGGCCTTCTCAGGGAGACGGAATGAATCCATAGTAGTGTATTGATGTGGTGATTAGTAGACTGCAGCGCCACCTCAAAAGAGTTACCAGCAATGAGTACGTGATAGCCACCGAGTCAAAGCTGGCTTGCTGCAACTAAACCCCACATTACCTTCTTGATACAAATGCATGTATGATAGGATCTGATGTAAGTCTTTGTACTGCTGTTTTATTTATGTTTTTGCAGCGAGACTTCGGTCTTACTAGTTTACGTGGATTTCGACAAGTAGCTTGTACCTCACCACGATCTTGTACCCTTGGGAGGGTCTTAGATAGTCGCTTCTCACCTTTTTTCTTTTGTAGTTGTCTCAGATTGACATGTAATGCTTCCATTGCTTGTATGTTTCAATGATGGGTCATGAGACCCCTGCTTGTATTAATGCTATGTGGCCCTTCCGGCCTTTATCTATATGAGTTTGAGTTATGTTGTGATGCCATGTTGTACAACACATACTTGCATGTTATGCGACGCAGGACGGTATTGCTATGTGGGATCCGACAACCTAGTTGCCTATCCTTGGTAACCTCTCTTATGGGGAAATGTAGTCCGGTGCTTCCATCGAGCCATGGTAGTCCGCTACAGCCCGGTTCAATGGACTTTTGCTAGCTCAAAGACTACCGCTCCTAACACTTAGACTGGTCGGCATGTGATTCACATCGCTCGTGGTTCCGTTCTTCGGGAAATGTCACGCGGTGACTTCCGAGTCCTACTAGCTCGCTATAACCCGGATTTCCGAGTCCTTAGCCTGGGCTTACAGCCCGGATTCACACGCCGATGACCGACATGCTCGATGTTGTTTCATGTATGCGTGTCCCCGTAGTTAGTGCCACTTTGGGTTCACGATTAGTCATGTCGGCCCGGTTCTTCGTCATATGGATGCTAGCGACACTATCATATACGCGGAGCCAAAAGGCTAAACGGTCCTGTGCCGTAAGGCGACACCCATGGGAATACCGCATGGAGGCCGCAAAGTGATATGACGTGTTACATGCTAGATCGGTGTGACTTAGAATCGATCCCGACAGCTTTAGTATCGTAGCCTGATCGCTCAGAGGATTACCAAGCCAAACTGGTCAAGTTGAGTTTAGAAATTCTTTAGTTATATAAGGAATTGATTGTGGAAGGAACGAAGGCTCTTTTTACTCCTTATACCTCATGGCCTTCGATCCGAGTCATCCTATCTTTCCTACGGGTTAAGGAACTAGGCCTTCTTCTCGCTCATCGTGATCACGTGTTACTATTCCGTAGTCTCATAGGATTGGTTGATCGTAGTCATACTCCAGCCGAGTACTTCCTGTAGTTGATTAGTACTATCTCGTAACCTTGAGTGATGATGTTGAGTTGTGGTACTACCCCATCATTTGCGTATCGTCTCATTTTGAGCATTTTACCGCCGCTATGCCGCCAATTTGTCCTAGGAGTTCGAGAGATACTAATTTCCTTGAGCTACATAACGCATCCTATAGTTGATGTTGACTCCGGCCCTGGTTTTGTTTCTCGTGATGTCGCTACCAACCAAGTTCTATTGCTCGTAGTCGGAACCACGGAGATGGTAGGGACGGGGATCCTCCCGACCAGCCTTCGTTGGCAGAGTTCATGTTAGAGATGGAGAGGAACAAGCGTGAGTCTAACCGCTTGTTAGCACGTATTGAGGAGAACACCGCACATCAGTACAAAGAGTCAGCGACCATCTATGACTTCATTGGTCTGAGCCCACCCACCTTCCATCATTCCATTGAGCCACTCGATGCAGATGACTGGCTTCGTAGTATCACTCACAAGCTCCGTTCTGTGAACGTAGCTGAAAGTGACAAGGTCACCTATGTTGCATATCACATGGAAGGTCCTGCTAGTCTTGGTGGCGTAACTATGAGGGTATGCTTCCAGCTAGTCAGGTTCCTACGTGGAGAGATTTCACTGAGGCTTTTCACGAGCATCACATTCCTGAAGCCCTCATCGATCGCAAGAGAGAAGAGTTCTGTAGTTTCTCCCAGGATAAGATGGCTATTGATGCTTACAGTAGAGAGTTTGGGAACCTCGCCCGCTATGCTACAGAAGAAGTGTCCACGGACGCCAAGAAGCAGGCTAGGTTCCGGAAAGGTCTCAACCCCAAGCTGCATCGTGATCTTCACTAGCACCATTGCAATACATTCCAGGCTCTTGTGAACAAGGCCATTAACGCAGAGACAACTCAGCTCACTTACGAGGAGTCTCGTAAGCACACCCGTGATTTGGGTTCTTCCTCCGGTTCTAGTTCTCAGAAGCGCCGGATTTGGGTTCCGAACTCTGCTCTTCCACCCGGCTACACACCGACGCCATCTTATGTGGCGCCACCCGTTCAGCTTATATGCTCCACCAGTTTATTGGTGGACCGCCTGCCAATGCGGGTCCATGTCCTACCTCCAAGATTTGTTATAAGTGCGTAGAGCCAAGCCACGTTGCCCATATTTGCACTCAGACCAGTGTTGCTCCACCCCAGCCCGAGAAGTCTGTTGGCCGTGGTAGTAAGCCATCACGCAAGATGATCGCAAGTCGATCCCATTGAACATGGACGGTGCATCACGCCCCGCTTAAAGATGCTCATGATGATCCGTATGTCGTTGTTGGTACACCCTTGTAAACCGTCATCCAACATCGGTTCTGCTCGACATCATGCCCTCATTCTTCATTTCCGAAAGTTATGCCCGCTTGCACGACATGTCATTTTTTGATATGCCCTCCCCACTACTCATTCAAACTCTTGGATCCAAATGGCAAACTTCTAGGATAAGATATGACAATGAAATACATGTTGATGACTTGTATTCCTAGCTTCCTTGATATCTCTTAAGTCTTCGATATTAACATCATCTTGGGTATGGACCGATGAAAGCTCATTATGCCAAGATTGATTGTTACACCATGTCTGCTCAACTCACACACCCCTCTCGCAAGATAGTCACTGCTCCACCGTAATTGCAAAGCGCCGGCTTTATTCTCTTAATGCCAGCCCTCTTCCGCACCTTGAAGATACCCCGATAGTCCGTGAATCTTTCCTGGATGTCTTTCCCGAGGAACTGCCAGTATTCCACTTGACAGGGATGTAGAGTTTGTCATAGATCTTATCCCAGGAACCGCCCCAATTTCTAGGAGACCTTAGAAGATGGCACCCTTAGAACTAGCTGAGCTTAAGAAACAACTCGATGAGTCCTTGCAAAAGGGTTTCATCCATCCTAGTTCTTCTCCTTGGGCTTGCCCCGTTCTCTTTGTCAAGAAGAAGGATGGTATGGACCGGATGGTTGTAGATTATCGTCCCGTTAATTTGGTCACGATAAAGAACAAGTATCCGCTCCCCAGGATCAACGACCTGTATGATCAGCTCGCTGGATCCTCAGTCTTTCCAAGATGGATTTGAGGTTAGGCTACCATCAAATCAAGATTAGAAACGGGGACATTCCTAAAACGGCTTTTGTCACTCGTTATGGCCAGTATGAGTACACCGTCATGTCCTTTGGTCTAACCAATGCTCCAGCTACCTTCTCCCGCTTGATGAACTCGATCTTCATGGAGTACTTAGATAAGTTCGTCGTGGTTTACCTCGATGATATCCTTATTTACTCGAAGAACGAGGAAGAACATGCCGAACATCTTAGACTTGTGATAGAGAAACCGTGAGAGCACCGCCTTTATGCCAAGTTCTCCAAGTGCTAATTTTGTTGCCGTAAGTGACCTACCTAGGCCACGTGATATCTGTTAAGGGCATTGTTTTCAATCCCAAAAGAGTCCAGGCCATTCTTGATTGGACTCCACATGAAACAGTTAAACAAGTTAGGAGTTTCCTTGGTCTAGCCAGTTATTATCGCCGCTTCGTTGAAAACTTCTCCAAAGTGGCCAAACCTCTCACGGAACTTCTCAAGAAAGATAAAAAGTTTGAGTGGTCCCCATAGTGTGAGTACAGTTTTCAGGAATTGAAAAGACGCCTGACTTCAGCTCCCATACTTGTGCCACCGGATTTCACTAAAGACTTTGTTATCTACTGCGACACCTCATGACAGGGACTAGGTTGCATTCTTATGCAGGATCGTCATGTGATTGCCTATGCATCTCGACAGTTGCATCCACATGAGGATAATTATCCTACACATGATCTAGAGCTTGCAGTCATAGTCTATGCACTTAAGACATGGCGACATTACCTTCTTGGTAAATGTTGTGAGATTTACACCGACCACCAGAGTCTCAAGTACATCTTCACCCAACCAGATTTGAACCTTAGGCAAAGACGTTGGTTGGAGTTGATCTCAGATTACGACTTAGGAATTACCTACACCCCAGGCAAGGGCAATGTCATGGTTGATGCACTAAGTTGTAAGTCCTATTGCAACAATCTTATGTTGCAGCAGGGCCAACCACTTCTCCATGAGGAATTCTGTAAGCTTAATCTTCACATTGCTCCTCAAGGATTCCTTTCTACCTTGGTGGCGAAACCTACCCTTGAGGATCAGATCATTTTGACCAGAAGTTTGATAGGGGTGTTATCCGCATCAAGAGAAACATTAAAAGGAGTTGGTGGAAGTTTCTATAGATGATCGAGGTGTTGTTTTCTTTGAGAATCGCTTGGTGGTTCCCAAGAATCAACATCTGCAACAACTGATCCTTAAGGAGGCTCATGAATCTCCTCTCATGATTCATCCCGGTAGTACTAAGATGTATCAGGACCTACGCCAGAGGTTCTGGTGGACTAGGATGAAGAGAGAAATCGCTAAGTTCATTGCTAACTGTGATGTTTGTGGTCGCATTAAGGCAGAACATCAGAGGCCTGCTCGCACCCTTCAGCCTTTAGCTATTCCTGAGTGGAAATGGGATAAAGTTGGTATGGATTTCATCACCGGCTTTCCCAGGACCAAGAGAGGGAACAATGCTATCTTCATAGTCATTGATCGTCTTTCCAAAGTGGCTCACTTCGCACTGCTCGAGAGAATATCACCGCTTAGTCACTCACCGACTTATATATTTCTCTTCACTTCATGGTGTTCCACTAGAGATCAATTTAGACCGTGGTAGTCTTTTTCACTTCTCATTTCGGGAGAGTTTCCAAACTGCCATGGGAACCCATCTTTCTTTCAAGACGCTTCCACCCTCACCAAGTGGTCGTGGAAAGGGTCAACCAAATTCTCAAGACATGCTTAGAGCTTGTGTTATCTCATATGGATTGGGAGAAGTGTCTTCCTTTCACGAAGTTTGCTTATAACAATAGCTACCAATCCAAAGATCAAGAAAGCTCCTTTCGAGATTCTCTATGGACAAAGATGTCGAACACCGTTGAACTGGTCGTAAACCGTGAAAGACAATTTTGGACCGGATATGATCCAGAGGCGAAGAGCAAGTTCAAGGCCATTCGTGAGAATTCAAAACAGCCCTGCCTCGCCAAAAAGCCAAGATGACCGCCCATAAGGAAATGACTTATGAAGTTGGCGATAAAGCTACCTTGGGGTTACCCTTTGAAGGGTACCCATCATTTCGTATCAAGGTCAAGTTGGCCTCGTTACATTGGTCCTTTTCGATTCTCGCTAAACGAGGAGAGGTTGCCTACCAGTTGAACTACCCCCACACCTTTCTCGAGTTCATGATGTCTTCCATGTCTCTCAACTTACGCATTGCTTCTCGGATCCCATCCGCGGAGTGGACCACGAAACGCTTGACCTCCAAGATAACCTCACATATCGAGAGTACCCTATTCGCATTCTTTATCAAGCAGAGCGTGTCACCCGACGTCGGAACATCAAGTTTCTCAAGGTTCAGTGGTCTCATCACTCCGAGAGAGAAGCTACATGGGAGCGAGAAGATCGTCTTCGACTTGAGTATCCCACCTTCTTTCCATCGACCTCTGAATCTCAGGACGAGATTCTTTCAAGTGGGGCGCAGTTGTCACATCCTCGCTCGCATGACCTAGACTAGCTAGTCATGTGTGCATCATGTTTAAATTTCATTTAAATTTGAAATGGGGATTTGTGAAACCCTTAGAAATCATTTCTGGTAATAACCCAGATAAAAATTGCTCCAAAAAGGTCCAAGAAAATGTTCATGTCTCTCTTTGAAAATATTGGTCGGAGGTAAAATTCAAACCAAAATTTTTAAGAGCTCATAAATATTTATTTTGGCCATTCGGAATTAATGCATAATTATTTGCATTGGATATATATGTTATATATGTAATATATGTCCAAAAGTTATGCCAGTTGTTGAGGAGCTCTGGAATAATACCACTAGATCCTACAAAAATTGGCATAAGAAAATAAATTAGTTTAGTATTATATTAGTATTAAAGCAAAAACAAATGTCAGAAATAGAAAACAGAAACAAAATAGAAAAGAAACTTACCAGGGCCTCTTACTCAGAGCTCAAATACCAAAGAAGTTGGGTTTAGCCGATCGGGCAGCGCCAACGTCCGTCCTCTCTGGCGCCAGAGGACGAGAGGCACGCCGCTGCCTGCCAGCATGGGCGCCACGCCACCAGCTCGCCTGCCTCGCCTCCCTCCAGCCACTGACGCCATGTTGTCCCTCCGCTATGCCCGGACCGCGCCACCTCCTCCTGCTCGTCTCTCCTCCTCTCCCTCTCTCTCCAAGAACAGCCGAGTGCCGCTGCCGCTGTTCTCCGTAGCCGAGCCACCGCTTCCCCCTCGCCCTCTAGTCATGCCGAGAAGCTCCGCCACGTCTCCGTCTACCTCTCCGACAAGCCACGCGCCTCGCGAGGCCCTGGAGCGCCGCCACCCCGTCATCTTCAACCCCCGCCGCTGTGGATCTCCACCGCCCGTCCGTCTCCTGCAGAGCCTCCCTCGAGCCACCGTTGCCTCTTCTGGACTCTCCATGAGCTTCCACCTCACATCCCCCTCTCCCCCTTGTCTTTTGCACGCTGCAGCCGCGATCCCGCTCGAGGCCAAACTCCGTCCGCCGCCGCAAGCTCCACTCCAGCAAGCTCCGACCACCCCACAGTCTCCGGCGTGTCCCACTAGATGCGCGCGAGCCTGGGCTTCGCGTAGGTGGTCTCCGCCGCCCGAATGGTCGCCGGAGGGCGAATCCCGTGCCCCTCCGTCATGTTCGGCCTCGCCGGCGGCTAAACACCGGCGGGTTAGACTGGTTTGACTCGCCGCCCATCGGTGGGCCTCTGGTCGTGATTACCTTAGTGCTAATCACAACCTAACCTAACCCTCGACATCAACAAGGCCCCAAAGCCACTAATCCTAATTAGGCCAAATTAACCCCCTCTGTTTAACACTGTGTCACCGACGTGTGGACCCCACACGTCAGGTTTGACTCTGGTCAGCGTTTTTGACTTGCTGACGCAGGCATGACGTAGTGCTGGTGCAATTAACCATTTTCTGGATTTTTTCTATTTTGGAAATTCTAGAAAATTAGCAAAACTTCTAAAATTCATAGAAATTCAACCTTAGCTCAGATTGAAATAATTTATATATGAAAAATTATTAGAAAAATTCAATCTATCCATTTGTACTAGTTTCATGCATGACAAACCAACTTATACCTGCTGTATAAGTCAAAACACATAAATGGCATTTATAAGAGCTTATTTTGAGTTGCATTTGCATATTTGGTTCAAATGGACTTCAACCAAATGAATGCTAGTTTCATTAGCTCAAACAACATCACATCTTCATGCCATGTTCATGCATCATATTGTTACATATGATTGTGTATTGATTTCGACACCGCCCTTCTCGATAGGTCCCGCCCGAGACCATTCTAGAGTACCTGCCTCAGGAGCAAGGCTCTCGTTGATCTCGCTGCATAAGCAACCCCCTGCTCATTCCGACATAATCCCACTCTCTCGCCCTCGCTCTCTTTTATCGTGATAAGGACAACGGCGATTCAACTGCTACTTTACGCCAATGTAGTTGAACCCATTCCATCGCATGACCTGTGCTGCACAAGAATACTTGAAACCCACTAGCATGTGTAGGAGTTGATTGAGCCATGTTGTGTTCCTACCATGCCATGCCTGCTATTGCTTAGAGTTGTGTTAGGTCTAATTAATTGGGAATGAATTGGAGTGTTATGATATGTTTTGGTGCTAAGAGTTATGTGTGAACACGATTTGGTAAAGGTAGCGTGAGAGGCCATGTAGGAGTACATGGTGGGTTGTCTCACCGAACCGCCCTAAACACCGAAGTTCTGTGTATGTTGTCCAATGACCAGCTACTACCACACATTGAATGCTTAGGTGCCCTCTCCACTTATTAACCAACTTGATCTCCGCCCAGAGTTGCAATTAGTTTCATGCTTTTAGGTAGTATTAGTAGTCTACTATGGCACCCGCCTGTGGGCTTGGGATAGACTAGGCACAAGTGGCACGTGTACCAAGCGAGATCCGCCCCGTGAGGTGGGCTTGGGAACCCTGCACACATCGTTAGGGGCCGTGAGTGAAACCCCTGTCGGATCTCCTTATGGATGGATCCCAATAGGCAATAAACCCGGACTAGAGTCTTGTGTGGTTCGTCAAAGTCGTGGCCGACACCCTTGCCAAAGCCCGCTGAAGGTTGCCGAGATACATGACATGCACATGGCGGTAAGTGGCGAGAGCGTGTGTGAA
This sequence comes from Aegilops longissima, assembly GCA_021605205.1. Taxonomy (NCBI): domain Eukaryota; kingdom Viridiplantae; phylum Streptophyta; class Magnoliopsida; order Poales; family Poaceae; genus Aegilops; species Aegilops longissima. The sequence goes on along the minus strand of JAHIAM010001115.1, from coordinate 62,747 downwards.
TAAGTACACCCCTGCAGGGTTAACATGATCTATTCGAATAGCCGGGTCCGCGATTATGGACTTCTTGGATGCTTACGTGGTACATAGACAACTTAAAGTGGATACTCTAAAATGCTCAAGACAAGTGTGACTGCTATGGATGGCCTTCTCGTAGGGAGACGGGAATGAATCCATAGTAGTGTAATTATGTGGTGATTAGTGGACTCGTATGCGCCACCTCATAAGAGTTACCAGCAATCGTAGTACAGGATAGCCACTGAGTCAAAGCGGGCTTGCTGCAACTAAACACCACATTACCTTCTTGATACAAATGCATGTATGATAGGATCTGATGTAAGTCTTGCTGAGTACCTTTGTACTCACGTTGCTTTATTTATGTTTTTGCAGCGGAGACTTCGGTCTGACTAGTTTACGTGGACTTCGACAAGTAGCTTGTATCTCAGCTACGATCTTGTACCCTTGGGAGGGTCTTGTAGATAGTCGCTTCTCACCTTTTTCTTTTGTAGTTGTCCGACTCGTATATATAATGCTTCCGCTGTTTGTATGTTTCAATGATGGGTCATGAGACCCCTGCTTGTATTAATGCTATGTGGCCCTTCCGGCCTTTATCTATATGAGTTTGAGTTATGTTGTGATGCCATGTTGTACAGCACATACTTGCATGTTATGCGACGCAGGACGGTATTGTTACGCAGGGATCCGACAACCTAGTTGTCTATCCTTGGTAGCCTCTTATATATGGGGAAATGTAGCCTGGTGCTTCCACCGAGCCATGGTAGTCCGCTACAACCCGGTTCACCGGACTCCTGCTAGCCCAGCACTACTGCTCCGGAACACTTAGACTAGCCAGCATGTGATTCACATCGTTCCTATGTCTGTCCCTTCGGGGAAATGTCACGCGGTTACTGATAACCCACAAGTATAGGGGATCGCAACAGTTTTCGAGGGTAGAGTATTCAACCCAAATTTATTGATTCGACACAATGGGAGCCAAAGAATATTCTCAAGTATTAGAAGTTGAGTTGTCAATTCAACCACACCTGGATAACTTAGTATCTGCAGCAAAGTATTTAGTAGCAAAGTAATATGGAAGTAACGTTAATGGTAGCAAAAATAATATTTTTGGGTTTTGTAGTGATTGTAACAGTAGCAACGGAAAAGTAAATAAGTGAAGAACAATATGTGAAAAGCTCGTAGGCATTGGATCGGTGATGGAGAATTATGTCGGATGCGGTTCATCATGTAACAATCATAACATAGGGTGACATGGAACTAGCTCCAATTCATCAATGTAATGTAGGCATGTATTCCGAATATAGTCATACGTGCTTATTGAAAAGAACTTGCATGACATCTTTTGTCCTACCCTCCCGTGGCAGCGGGGTCCTAGCGGAAACTAAGGGATATTAAGGCCTCCTTTTAATAGAGTACCGGACCAAAGCATTAACACATAGTGAATACATGAACTCCTCAAACTACGGTCATCACCCGGAGTGGTCCCGATTATTGTCACTTCGGGGTTGCCGGATCATAACACATAGTAGGTGACTATAGAGTTGCAAGATAGGATCAAGAACTCACATATATTCATGAAAACATAATAGGTTCAGATCTGAAATCATGGCACTCGGCCCTAGTGACAAGCATTAAGCATAGCAAAGTCATAGCAACATCAATCTCAAAACATAGTGGATACTAGGATCAAACCCTAACAAAACTAACTCGATTACATGATAAATCTCATCCAACCCATCACCGCCCAGCAAGCCTCACGATGGAATTACTCATGCACGGGCGGTGAGCATCATGAAATTGGTGATGGAGGATGGTTGATGATGACGACGGCGATCGATTCTCTCCAGCCCCGAACGGACTCTCGGATCGCCCTCCCGAGAGATTAGGCTTGGCGGTGGCTCCGATCGTGAAACATGATGAATCCTTCTCTTGATTTTTTTCTCCCTAACACGTAATATATGGAGTTGAAGTTGAGGTCGGTGGAGCGTCAGGGCCCACGAGGTGGGTGCGCCCACTCGTGGGATGTGGAGGCCCCCGACCGGATTCTTCTTCCAGAATTTTTTTTATATTTTCCAAACATAAGTTCCGTGGAGTTTCAGGTCATTCCGAGAATGTTTGCTTATGCACATAAATAACACCATGGAAAGTCTGCTAACAGCGTCAGTCCGGGTTAGTTCCATTCACATCATGCAAGTTAGAGTCCAAAACAAGGGCAAAAGTGTTTGGAGAAGTAGATATGACGGAGACGTATCAACTCCCCCAAGCTTAAACCTTTCTTGTCCTCAAGCAATTCAGTTGATAAACTGAATGTGAAAAGAAAACTTTACAAACTCGCTTTGCTCTTCTTCTTGTAAATATGTAAATCCATCATTCATGTTTTCAGCAAAGATTATAACTAACCATATTCACAATAACATTTAGGTCTCATGTTTACTCATGTCAATAGCATAATCAACTAGCGAGCAATAATAATAAATCTCGGATGACAACACTTTCTCAAAACAATCATGATATGATATAACAAGATGGTATCTCGCTAGCCTTTTCTGAGACCGCAAAACATAAATGCAGAGCACCTTTAAAGATCAAGGACTGACTAAACATTGTAATTCATGGTAAAAGAGATCCAATCATAGTCATACCCAATATAAATTAACAGTAATGCATACAAATGACAGGGGTGCTCTTCGGCTGGTACTTTTTAATAAGAGGGTGATGACTCAACATAAAAGTAAATAGATAGGCCCTTCACAGAGGGAAGCAGGGATTGTAGAGGTGCCAGAGCTCGATTTTAAAGCAGAGATAAATAATATTTTGAGCGGCATACTTTCATTGTCAACATAAAAACCAAGAGATGGCGATATATTCCATGCTACACACATTATAGGCAGTTCCCAAACAGAATGGTAAAGTTTATACTCCCCCTCCACCAACAAGCATCAATCCATGGCTTGCTCTAAACAACGAGTGCCTCCAACTAGCAACAGCCCCGGGAGTTTTGTTTGCAATTAATTTGATTTGATTTGCATAAAGCATGGACCGCATCCCGTGACCAGCCATTTTCGTGAGTGAGGAGCGAGTCCACTCTCTTGAGAATAACCCGCCTAGCATGGAAGATAATGACAGCCCTAGTTGATACATGAGCTATTCGAGCATACAAAACAAAATTTCATTTGAAGGTTTAGAGTTTGGCACATACAAATTTACTTGGAACGGTAGGTAGATACCGATATAGGAAGGTATAGTGGACTCATGTGGAATAACTTTGGGGTTTGAGGATTGGACGACAAGCGATTCTCGCTAGTACAAGTGAAGGCTAGCAAAAGACCGAAGCGACCAACTAGAGAGCGACAACAGTCATGAACATGCATTAAAATTAATATACATTGAGTGCAAGCATGAGTAGGATATAGTCCACCATGAACATAAATATCGTGAAGGCTATGTTGATTTGTTTCAACTACATGTGTAAACATGTGCCAAGTCGAGTCACTTAAATCATTCAAAGGAGGATACCACCCCACTATACCACATCACAACTATTTTAATAGCATGTTGGCACGCAAGGTAAACCATTATAACTCATAGCTAATTAAGAATGGCATAAGCAACTATGATCTCTAATTGTCATTGCAAACATGTTTATTCATAATAGGCTGAATCATGAATGATGAACTAATCATATTTACAAAAACAAGAGAGGTCGAGTCCATACCAGCTTCTCTCATCTCAATCAGTCCATCATATATCGTCATTATTGCCTTTCACTTGCACGACCGAACGATGTGAATAATAATAGTAGTGCACGGCATTGACTAAGTCGAATCATGAAAGCATTCAATAAACAGGATAAGACAAGGCAATATGGGCTCTTGGTTAAATCAACAACAATGCATATAAGAGCCACTTCAACAATTTAATCATGGTCTTCCTATCGAATTCTAAAGGAAAGAAAAGAAATAAAACTATTTACACGGAAAGCTCCCAACAAACAAAAGAAGAACATGAAATCTTTTGGGTTTTTTTAATCATTACTACTACCGAAGAAAAGTAAACTAGCTAAAAGCTATTACTAATTTTTTTTTCTTAAGGTTTATCAAACACACAAGAAGAAAGCATAAAAGGAAAATAAACTAGCATGGATATTACAAAGAAAAGTATGAGCACCGACATCTAGCAATGAGTGTGTAAACATAAATGTAATGTCGGTGAGAATACGATTCCCCAAGCTTAGGCTTGTGGCCTGTTGGTTTAGTGCCACTGATGGCCTGGCGGATATCCAAAGTTGTAGTTGGGGTCGATCGAGATGCAGCGGTCATTGCATCGTAGGCTGCAGCTTGGAGGCAAGCTATCTCAGCTCTCCTCTTGTATTCTTCGCCTCCTCTCCGCTATAATATCTCCCCTTTGCCTGAAAGTCAAAGAAAGTAGAAGCAGGAAGAGCGACATGATAGGTGTGTCGTTTGTCAAAGATTAGTCGGTACTGGAGGAACTGATCATTCCTCTCAACAAAATGATGACGAACCATAGCCTCATAATCCAAACAAGTAGGAGGCAACTCAATATCATCCTCACGTATTGTTATACCCAGGAAATTAGCTATACGGGTTGCATAAATTCCACCAAAGAAATCTCCATCTAATCTATTATTATGCAACCTACGTGCAACAATGGCTCCCAAATTATAATGTTTATCTCCCAACACAACGCCTTGAGAACACCGAGGTCGTGGACACACATATGACATGCTTCATCCGCACAATTTATGCACCTACCTATGAAGAGAGCAAAATAATGTATAGCGGAAAATGAATGCTCCCTATGGTAGCTTGTGTTATGTCTCTAGATTCCCTACAGTTATACTAGCAAGAAAATCTCTAAATTCAGATTTATGGGTTCACTAGCACTACTCCATTGTGGAAGTTTGCAAGCAGTGGTAAAATCCTCTAAGTCCATAGTAAAAGATTTCTCATAAAGATCAAACAGGACAGTTTGAGAATTGCGTGAAGATGAAAATTCAAACCTCCTCACAAAGGAACTAGTGAGATAATGGTACTGGGGGCACTTTTCTGCCTCAAAGCTCACAAGATCAGCATTACGGAAATATGCGTTAAATTCTTCCTTAATTCCTGCTTGATCCATGAAGTCCTCTAAAGGCCATTCACAAGGCTGCACGGGAGCGTCCCTTGGTGGCTCATCATCTGCATCACGCATTGCAGGCCTGGGTCCTTGTTTCCTTGAAGAACCACCTTGGTACATTTTCCTAAGAATATTTCTTCCTCCTAAAAATTTCTGAAATTTTTAGTAACTTCAAATAAAAGTGAACCAAGCTCAACAAAATTGATAAGAACAACTCCTACAAGTGCCTAGAGCCTATATCATGCATTAGAACTACTTGGGACCATATAAATTTGACATGCAAGCTCAAGAACATGGTCACCTAGGCTGTCGGATGTGGGGTTCCGGCAAACGCTTGAGGTTCAACACCGGGTGCGTGAAGTCTTTCCTCCTACCGATCCACGCCTAGCTCGCTAAGATCTCATGGACTAACTCGATGAACTCGCGACATAGAAATACACGAGGTTTATACTGGTTCGGGCCATTGTTGTGGTGTAATACCCTACTCCAGTGTGGTGGTGGTGGATTGCCTCTTGGGCTGATGATGAACAGTACAAGGGAAGAACAGCCTCCTGAGGTTGAGGTGTTCTTGTGAGTAGGCTCTCGATCGGGTTGGATCAAGCTAAGACGAGATGCGTCTGCTATGGTGGCTAGCTCTACTTATATAGCCCCTGGTCCTCTTCCCAAATATCGAGCGGGAAGGGAGCCAACGACGGCGGGAAAATTTAAAGGGGGACAACTAGTACAATCTATCCTGACAAAAATGGTCTTCGCCTGCGAAAAGCTCTGGTGGTGACGCCGTCTTGGGCTCCACGATGACCTCCGTCTTGTCGTCCTCCTAGTCTTGGTCTCGATGCACCAATATAGCAACCATTTCCTCGATGCCTCGGCATTTTTTCCTCGCTGGCCTCCTTAGCACCAAAGAGGAAATATGATCGCAGCGCACCGGCGCCTCACCGTGTCGCTCGTCATGGCTCACGCCACGAGAGCCTCGTGAGGTTCGCCGCGCTTGATATCTCCGCCTCGTGAGCCTGCTCGGCCAGGCCACCTGCAGGAGGTCTTATGCGTCAGTCTGGCCATGAGGCTTGGACCTCGCGAGGGTCTTGGATGCCTTGTTGATGAAGATGGGCCAGACGGCTCGCCGGCTTAGCCACGCCATGGGCCGCAGTGCATGTCTGGGGACCCCTGCTCCTGTAACGCCGACAAGAGCCCCGCCCAAGGTGCGCCGGATTGGCTTCAAGGCAAAGCCAAGGGTCAAGTTCAAGCACCGCTGGCTCTCAAAGCTCGGCCTCTTGCTGACTTGTGACAGCTTGATTGGACGGGCGCCTGGCTTCCCCATGTTGCCTCGCAATCGCACGACTTGAAAAGTCCCTGCGACATGCAAGGAAAACCATCATTACCTGCGATCGTGGGAGACGCCGGTTGGCCTTCTTCCACTATAAATGGGGAGGGGAGGCGAAGCCCCCGTCGCCCATCTCTTCCTCGCTTGCTTGCTTCTTCTTTCCCGCTCCACTGCTGACAACAATGGCACCTATAAGAAGGTTTTATGCTAAATAAAAAGGAAAGGTTCCCCGTGATGACCCGGGGCCACTTCCGCTGAAGAAGAGGTCGATACATCGCCGTGATGAAGCGGCGATGCAGGTGGTGACGAGGCCTTGGTGCGAGCGGCCTCCTCCGGGGTACCCGCTGCCCTTGTACGCCCGAGCCGAGGGCTCGGGAGGACGAAGTGACGAGCAGCGCCGCCAACACCGTATCCGGGGTCGCCACGCCACAGCGATGTGTGCTGCCGCTTCGGGTCCACGCCGCGACTCTCGCGGCGAAGTTGGTGCCGGGCGCCGATGCTCCAAGCTCCCGGATCCGCTTCCCGTGGTTCTTCTCTCGACGGATGCCGCCGAGGGGCCTCTCGAGCTCGCTTCAAAGACGCTGATCGCAGTGCTCGCGACCGGAGCGGAGATCGGCGGTCCCCACCAGCAAGATCTTCATGACCCGCGCCGGGGAGATCGCAGGGTCTGCCACGAGGGCGCCGCGATCCACTTCGAGTAATGATGGCGCTTCCACGCCTTTTCTTCAAGGTCTTCGACGCCGAGGGCCGCTGCCGAGTGCTGCCCGAGAGGAGCGCTAAACCAACGCTGGTTCGCCAGGGCTACTCCAAAGAAGAAGAACCCTCGAGTCCAGCAGCTCTCCGAGCTGTACGAGACTCGAGACGAGCGACGACAGCTACGCGCCTCGGAGCTCGCGCCGCTTGAAGTAGGGCCACAAGGCTCGCCGCCACCGCCGCTGATCTCGATGGGGTTGGCGCCGCCTCCCGTGGCCCATCGTGATGATGGCATCCGCCACGGAAGGGTGTAGATAGGATTCCCTTAGTGTCCTCTTTGTTTCCGCAAGAATCATGAATCACCCCTGGGGGCATGTAAGGATCTGCAATGTCTTTTGTACTTATCCCTCTTGTTATGAGAATTTGGTGAATGCATGTCCTGCTAGGCCTCGCCTCTTTCTTTCCTCGCGATAGCTTGTTGCTCAACTGACAGACAGTCCCGTCCCCAAAGCGGCTACAGCCGCCGGTATGCCGTGTCACGTGCCATGGTCAAGGCCAGGAGGTGCACGCCCGAGGTCCGGTAAGAGCCCCTGAGGCGCGATGCTCAGGAGGTCCCCTTAGCGCTCAAGCAGCCATGGTAAAGTGAGAAAGGGAGTTGACGTGGCCGCAACGGGGTTGCGGCAAGGCGTGAGTGAACATTAGGCCCGAATATTTAGCCGATCCGAGCACGGGACTTATCTTGTTGATTTTGTGGCGACTCGACGCTATACTGAGCTGCGCTGCAGACTGCAAGGGCACAGCCTAGGTTGGCCTGCACGAGTTTCCCTCCCTCATGCTCTCCTTAGTGCTCTACGCCCTCGTGTCCCGACCTCGAGCGAGATCAGCCGCCGCCGGTATGCTGTGTCACGATGCCGTGGTCAAGGCTGGGGTGAGGGCCGAGAGCTGAAGAGCTCCCGAGTCGCGATGCTCAGAGCCCCCTTTAACGCCATGAAATAATTAATCGAGAGAGAAGGAGGCTCATGTGCCGCCGCTATCCTTTTCACGGATTCCCGTGAACTGCACCAAGAAACACGGTTTTCCGTTATAGCTGCCACCGCCGCCGGGTTGCTCGATGAGGTGAAGGCACCGAGGGCCCGTGAGGTGATGCTACGCCTTGAGCTTATGCTGGTTTTCCCAAGAGGAGAGGATGATGCAGCAGAGTAGCATAAGTATTTCCTCGCTTTTGAGAACCAAGGTATCAATCCAAAGAGGAGGCCACACGCAAGTGCCTCGTGACTCTACACAAAGCAAATAACTCCTTGCAACCAACACTAATAGGGGTTGTCAATCCTTCACGGTCACTTACGAGAGTGAGATCCGATAGAGATGATAGATAATATTTTTGGTATTTTGGTATAAAGATGCAAAGTAAAATAAAACAAAGTAAAAAAGCAAAGCAATAATAAAGCGAGGAAGATAAATATGATGAGAATAGACCCGGGGCCACATATTTCACTAGTGGCTTCTCTCAAGAGCATAGGTATTTTACTGGGTGAATGAATTATCGTTGAGCAATTGATGAATTGAGCATAGTTATGAGAATATCTAGGTATGATCATGTATGTAGGCATCACGTCTGTGACAAGTAGACCGACTCGCCTCGCATCTACTACTATTACTCCACTCATCGACCGCTATCCAACATGCATCTAGAGTATTAAGTTAATGAAAACAGAGTAACGCCTTAAGCAAGATGACATGATGTAGAGGAATAAATTCACGCAATATGATAAATACCCCACCTTGTTATCCTCGATGGCAACAATACAATACGTGCCTTGCAACCCTTTCTGTCACTGGGTAAGGACACCGCAAGATTGGACCCAAAGCTAAACACTTCTCCCATTGCAAGAACTACCAATCTAGTTGGCCAAACCAAACGGATAATTCGAAGAGACTTGCAATGATAACCAATCATACATAAAAGAGTTCAGAGAAGATTCAAATATTGCTCATAGATAATCTTGATCATAAACCCACAATTCATCGATCTCAACAAACACACCGCAAAAAGAAGATTACATCAAATAGATCTCCACGAGAGAGGGGGAGAACATTGTATTGAGATCCAAAAAGAGAGAATAAGCCATCTAGCTACTAACTATGGACCCAAGGTCCGAGGTAAACTACTCACACTTCATCGGAGAGGCTATGGTGATGATGTAGAAGCCTCCATGGTGGATTTCCTTCCCATGGAGCTCCCTAACAGGCCCCAAGATGGGATCTCGTGGATACAAAAAGTTGCAAGGTGGAATTAGGTTTTTGGCCCGTGATTTGATCTGCTAGTACGAGGTATATATAGGAGGAAGGAGTACGCTGGTGGAGTCAAGGCCCCACGAGGAAGGGGCTACTGGGGGCCTCCACCTCGTGGCCGCCTGTGGCTTTCTTGACGGAGGGTCCAAGTCTCCGGATCTTATTTGATGAGAAAATCACGCCTCAAGATTTTATTCCGCTTGGACTCGATTGATATTCCGCTTTTCAAATACTGAAATAGGCAAAAACATCAATTTCGGGCTGGGCCTCCGTTAATAGGTTAGTCCCAAAAGTAATATAAAAGTGAAAGTAAAGCCCAATATAGTCCAAAACAATAGATAATATAGCATGGAGCAATCAAAATTATAGATACGCTGGAGACGATCGCATCCCCAAGCTTAATTCCTGCTCGCCCTCGAGTAGGTAAATGATAAAAGAGAATTTTGATGGAGTGCTACTTGGCATAATTTCAATGTAACTCTTCTTAATTGTAGTATGAATATTCAGATCCGAAAGATTCAAGACAAAAGTTCATATTGACATAAAAATAATAACACTTCAAGCATACTAACTAAGCAATTATGTCTTCTCAAAATAACATGGCCAAAGAAAGTTCATCCCTACAAAATCATATAGTTTAGTCATGCTCCATTTTTGTCACACAAGAATGCTCTCATCATGCACAACCCCGATGACAAGCCAAGCAATTGTTTCATACTTTAGTAATCTCAAACTTATAAACCTTCATGCAATACATGAGCGTGAGCCATGGACATAGCACTATGGATGCTATAGAATATAATAATGGGGGTTATGTGGAGAAGACAAAAAAGGAGAAGGTCTTACATCAACGAGGCTAATTAACGGGCTATGGAGATGCCCATCAATTGATGGTAATGCAAGGAGTAGGGATTGCCATGCAACGGATGCACTAGGGATATAAATGTATGAAAGCTTTGTTGGAAATATGCCCTAGAGGCAATAATAAAATGATTATTATATTTCCTTGTTCATGATAATTGTCTATTGTTCATGCTATAATTGTGTTATCCGAAATCATAATACATGTGTGAATACATAGACCACAACATGTCCCTAGTGAGCCTCTAGTTGACTAGCTCGTTGATCAATGGATGGTTACGGTTTCCTGACCATGGACATTTGATGTCATTGATAATGTGATCACATCATTGGGAGAATGATGTGATGGACAAGACCCAATCCTAAGCATAGCACAAGATCGTAGTTCGTCACCAGAGCTTTTCTAATGTCAAGTATCATTTCCTTAGACCATGAGATCGCAACTCCCGGATACCGTAGGGAGTGCTTTGGGTGTACCAAACGCCACAACGTAACCGGTGGCTATAAAGGTACACTACAGGTATCTCCGAAAGTGTCTGCTGGTTGGCACGGATCGAGATCGGATTCGCCATCCGCATGACGGAGAGGTATCTCTAGGCCAACTTGGTAATGCATCATCATAATGAGCTCAATGTGACAAAGTGGTTGGTCACGGGATCATGCATTATGGAACGAGTAAAGTGACTTGCCAGTAACGAGATTGAACAAGGTATTGGGATACCGATGATCGAATCTCGGGCAAGTAACGTACCGATTGACAAAGGGAATTGTATACGGGTTTGATTGAATCCTCGACATCGTGGTTCATCCGATGAGATCATCGAGGAGCATGTGGGAGCCAACATGGGTATCCAGATCCCGCTGTTGGTTATTGACCGGAGAGTCGTCTCGGTCATGTTTGCATGTCTCCCGAACCCGTAGGGTCTACACACTTAAGGTTCTGTGACGCTAGGGTTGTAGAGATATTAGTATGCGGTAACCCGAAAGTTGTTCGGAGTCCCGGATGAGATCCCGGACGTCAGGAGGAGTTTCGGAATGGTCCAGAGGTAAAGATTTTTATATAGGAAGTCCAGTTTCGGCCACCGGGAAAGTTTCGGGGGCCACATATCCCGGAGGGCCCCATGGGCTGAAGTGGGAAGGGAACCAGCCCCTGGTGGGCTGGTGCACCCCCCATGGGCCTCCCCCTGCGCCTAGGGTTGAAACCCCGGGGTGGTGGCCCCCCACCGACTTGGGGAAGTCCCTTGACCGCCGCCCCCACCCTTGAGATTGATCTCTAGGGGTCGGGCGCCTCTGTGACCCCTATATAGAGGGGAGGAGGATCTCACCAAGCCCCGGGCGCCCCCTCCCCCCGCAACACCTCTCCTCTTGCTGAGCTTAAGGCCCGCCGAGATCCTCGCTGCTTCCACCACCACGCCGTCAGGTTGCTGATCTCCGCCAACCTCTCCTTCCCCTTGCTGGATCAAGAAGGAGGAGACGCCTTCCCAACCGCACGGTGTTGAACGTGGAGGTGCCGTCTGCTCGCGCTTGGTCATCGGGTGATTTGGATCACGACGAGTACGACTCCATCAACCCCGCTTCTTGAACGCTCCGCCGCGATCTACAAGGGTATGTAGATGCACTCTCTCTCTCTCTCTGCTAGATGACTCCATAGATTGATCTTGGTGATGCGAGAAAATTTAATTTCTGCCACGATCCCCAATAGTGGCATCATGAGCTAGGTCTATGCGTAGTTTCTTTACACAAGTAGAACACAAGTTTGTTGTGGGCGCCGATATTGTCAATTACTTGTCGTTACTAGTCTTATCTTGATTCGCGGCATCGTGGATGAAGCGTCCGACCGACCTTACACGCATACTTACGTGAGACAGTTCCACCGAATCGACATGCACTAGTTGCATAAGGTGGCTAGCGGTGTCTGCTCTCCCACTTTAGTCGGATCGGATTTGATGAAAAGGGTCCTTATGAAGGGTAAATAGAAATTTGCATATAACATTGTGGTTTTGGCGAGGTAAGAAACGCTCTTGCTAGAAACCTATAGCAGCCATCGTAAAATTTGCAACAACAATTAGAGGACGCCTAACTTGTTTTTGCAAAGATATGCCGTGTGATGTGATATGGCCAAAAGGATGTGATGAATGATATATATGTGATGTATGAGATTGATCATGTTCTTGTAATAGGAATCATGACTTGCATGTCGATGAGTATGACAACCGCAGGAGCCATAGTAGTTGTCTTAATTTATTGTATGACCATGTGTCAATGAATAACTCCATGTAATTACTTTACTTTATTGCTAAACCGTTAGCCATAGTAGTAGAAGTAATAGTTGGCGAGACAACTTCATGAAGACACGATGATGGAGATCATGGTGTCATGCCGGTGATGATGATGATCATGGCGCCCCTAAGATGGAGATCAAAAGGAGCAAAATGATATTGGCCATATCATGTCACTATTTGATTGCATGTGATGTTTATCATGTTTTTGCATCTTATTTGCTTAGAACGACGGTAGCATAAATAAGATGATCCTCATAATAATTTCAAGAAAGTGTTCCCTAACTGCAGGCGCTCATGAAAGTTCGTTGTCTCAAGCACCACGTGATGATCGAGTGTGATAGATTCTAACGCTCACATACAACGGGTGTAAGCCAGATTTAGACATGCAAAACACTTAGGTTGACTTGACGAGCCTAGCATGTACGCATATGGCCTCGAACACAAGAGACCGAAAGGTCGAACATGAGTCGTATAGAAGATACGATCAACATGAAGATGTTCACCGATGATGACTAGTCCGTCTCACGTGATGATCGGACACGACCTAGTTGACTCGGATCATGTATCACTTAGATGACTAGAGGGATGTCTGTCTGAGTGGGAGTTCATTAAATAATTTGATTAGATGAACTTAATTATCATGAACGTAGTCTAAAACTTCTGCAAATATATCTTGTAGATCAAATGGCCAACGCTCATGTCAACCTCAACTTCAACGCGTTCCTAGAGAAAACCAAGCTGAAAGACGATGGTAGCAACTATACGGACTGGGTCCGGAACTTGAGGATCATTCTCATAGCTGCCAAGAAAGCATATGTCCTAGAAGCACCGCTAGGTGATGTGTTGGAAATATGCCCTAGAGGCAATAATAAATTAGTTATTATTATATTTCCTTGTTCATGATAATCGTTTATTACCCATGCTATAATTGTATTGATAGGAAACTCAGATACATGTGTGGGTACATAAACAACACCATGTCCCTAGTAAGCCTCTAGTTGACTAGCTCGTTGATCAATGATGGTTACGGTTTCCTAACCATGGACATTGGATGTCGTTGATAACGGATAACATCATTTGGAGAATGATGTGATGGACAAGACCCAATCCTAAGCCTAGCACAAAGATCGTAGTTCGATGCTAAAGCTTTTCTAATGTCAAGTATCATTTCCTTAGACCATGAGATTGTGCAACTCCTGATGCCATAGGAATGCTTTGGTGTACCAAACGCCACAACGAATCGGGTGGCTATAAAGGTGCACTACAGGTATCTCCGAAAGTGTCTGCTGGTTGGCACGAATCGAGACTGGATTTGTCACCCATGTAACGGAGAGGTATCTCTGGCCCACTCGGTAGGACATCATCATATGTGCACAATGTGACCAAGGGGTTGATCACGGATGATGTGTTACGGAACGAGTAAAGAGACTTGCCGGTAACGAGATTGAACAAGGTATCGCATACCGACGATCGAATCTCGGAAAATACAATACCGCTAGACAAAGGGAATTGTATACGGATTGATTGAGTCCTTGACATCGTGGTTCATCCGATGAGATCATCGTGGAACATGTGGGAGCCAACATGGGTATCCAGATCCCGCTGTTGGTTATTGACCGAGAACGCCTCGGTCATGTTCAGATGGTTCCCAACCCGTAGGGTCTACACACTTAAGGTTCGGCGACGCTTAGGGTTATAGGGAATAGATATATGGTTACCGAACGCTGTTCGAGTCCCGATGAGATCCCGACGCCACGAGGAGTTCCGGAGGTAAAGATTTATATATGGGAAGTCCTATTTTGGCCACCGAAAAAGTTCGGGATTTTTCGGATTGTACCGGAAGGTTCTAGAAGGTTCGGAGGGGGCCCACCTGCATGGGGGACCCACATGAACGTGGGTAGTGGGGGCAAGGCCCCACACCCCTGGTCAAGGCGACCAAGATCCCCCTTAGAAGGAATAAGATCATATCCCAAGGGATAAGATCAAGATCCCTAAAAGGGGGATAATAATCGGTGGGGAAAGGAAAAGATGGGATTTCTTTCCTCCCACCTTGCTAACGCCCCAATGGACTTGGAGGGCAAGAAATAATCCCTCCACCCCTATATATAGTGGGAGGCGATGGGAGATGGACCTTGCCTCGGCGCAGCCCTCCCTCCCAAGTCCTCCTCCTCTCTCAGGTGCTTGGCGGCCCTCGCAGATTGCCACGCCTCCATCACCACCACACCGTCAGGTGCTGCTGCTGGATGGAGTATTCCCAACCTCTCCTCTCTCCTTGTTGGATCAAGGCATGGAGACGCCACCGGCTGTACGTGTGTTGAACGCGAGGTGCCGTCTGCTCGCACTAGGATCTCCGTGATTTGGATCACGACGAGCACGACTCCTTCAACCCCGTTTCTTGAACGCTCCGCTTAGCGATCTACAAGGGTATGTAGATGCACTCTCCTTCCCTCGCTAGTTTCTCCATAGATAGATCTTGGTGACACGAGGAAAATTTTGAATTTCTGCCACGCCCCCAACATGATGCACTCCTTCAAATAACCAAGACGTTATGAACGCTAAGGCCGCGGTTGATGATTACCCTTGTTCAAGGCGGCATGCTTTACAGCTTAGAACCGGGCTCCAAAATTTTGAATTTCTGCCACGCTCCCCAACAAAGGAATCATGAGCTAGGTCTATCGCAGAGATTCTTTGCACGAGTGGAACACAAAGTAGTTGTGGGCGTTGATTTTGTTCAATATGCTTACCGTTACTAGTCCAATCTTGTTTCGACGGTATTGTGGGATGAAGCGTCCGGCCGACCTTACACGCATACTTTACGTGAGACAGTTCCACCGATCGACATGCACTTGGTGCATAAGGTGGCTAGCGGTACCGCCTCCCACTTTAGTCGGAACGGATTCGGCGAAAAGGGTCCTTATGAAGGGTAAATAGCAATTTGCATATCACGCTGTGGTTTTATGAGGTAAGAAACGTTTGCTAGAAACCCATAGCAGCCATCAGAAACATGCAACAACAATTAGAGGACGCCTAACTTGTTTTTGCAGGGTATGCTATGTGATGTGATATGGCCAAGAAGAATGTGATGAATGATATGTGATGTATGAGATTGATCATGTTCTTGTAATAGGAATCACGACTTGCATGTCGATGAGTATGACAACCGGCAGGAGCCATTGGAGTTGTCTTAATTTATTGTATGACCTGCGTGTCATTGAACAAACCCCATGTAATTACTTTACTTTATTGCTAACCGGTAGCCATAGTAGTAGAAGTAATAAGTTGGCGAGACAACTTCATGGAGACACGATGATGGAGATCATGATGATGGAGATCGTGATGATGGAGATCATGGTGTCATGTCGGTGACGATGATGATCATGGAGCCCCGAGGATGGAGATCAAAATGAGCAAAATGATATTGGCCATATCATGTCACTATTTGATTGCATGTGATGTTTATCATGTTTATGCATCTTATTTGCTTAGAACGACGGTAGTAAATAAGATGATCCCTCATTAAAATTTCAAGAAAGTGTTCCCCCTAACTGTGCACCATTGCGAAAGTTCGTCGTTTCGAAGCACCACGTGATGATCGGGTGTGATAGATTCTTACGCCACATACAACGGGTGTAAGCCAGATTTACACACGCCAAACACTTAGGTTAACTTGACGAGCCTAGCATGTACGCATACATGGCCTCGAACACAAGAGACCGAAAGGTCGAGCATGAGTCGATGGAGGATACGATCAACATGATGATGTTCACCGATGATGACTAGTCCGCCTCACGTGATGATCGGACACGCCTAGTTGACTCGGATCATGTAATCACTTAGATGACTAGAGGATGTCTATCTAAGTGGGAGTTCATGAGATGAACTTAATTATCCTGAACATAGTCAAAAGGCCTTTGCAAATTATGTCGTATGCTCGCGCTTTAGTTCCACTGCTTAGATATGTTCCTAGAGAAAATATAGTTGAAAGTTGACAGAGTGATTATGCGATGTAAGAAAGCTTATGTCCTTATCAGCACCGCCAAAGGTGCTGAACCCCAAACGCTATCTCGTGGATGTTGTAACATCGACATACATGTTTAAATAACTACGTGATAGTTCAGCTTAAACGGTTTAGAGTTGAGGCACCAAAGACATTTTTTTGAAACGTCATGAACATATGAGATGTTTCGAGGGCTGAAATTGGGATTTCAGTGCTCATGCCCACGCCAAGAGGTATAAGACCTCCGACGATTTTCTTAGCCTGCAAACTAAGGGAGAAAAGCTCAATCGTTGAGCTTGTGCTCGATTGTCCGAAAGCAACAATCACTTGAATCGAGGGATTTCATCTTCCGTAGATAGTGATGTTTCTCCAAAGTCATTGCCACCAAGCCGCTAGAGCTTCGTGATGAACTATAACAAATCAGGGATAGATATGATGATCCTTGAGATATTCGCGATGTTTGACAATCGCGAAAGTAGGAATCAAGAAGGAGCATCAATTGTTGATGGTTGGTGAAACCACTAGTTTCAAGAAGGGCAAGGGCAAGAAGGATACTTCATGAAACAAAAATCAGCTGCTGCTCTAATGAAGAAACCCAAGGTTGAACCCAAACCCGAGACTAAGTGCTTCAGAATAAGGGGAACAGCCATCGAGCAGTAATTACCCTAGATACTTGGTAGATGAGAAGGCTGGCAAGGTTGATAGAAGTATATTGATATACATTAAGTTATTGTGTACTTTACTAGTAATTCTAGTAGCACCAGTGGTATTAGATACCGTTCGTTGCTAAGTGTTAGTAACTCAAATAAAAGGCTACGGAACAAACAGAGACTAGCTAAAGGTGAGTCGACGATATGTGTTGAAGTGTTTCCAAGTTTGATGTGATCAAACATCGCACGCCTCTCTACCATCAAGATTAGTATTAAACCAGAATAATTGTCATTTGGTGTTTGCATTGAGCATAGACATGATTGGATTATGTCTATCGCGATACGGTTATTCATTTAAGGAGAATAATGGTTACTCTATTTATTTGAATAATACCTTCAATGGTCTTGCGCCTAAAAAGAATGGTTTATTGAATCTCGATCATAGTGATGCACATTTTCATGCCAAAAGATATAAGATAGTAATGATAGTACCACTTACTGTGGCAATCGCCATGTAAGTCATATTGGTGTAGAATGCATGAAGAAGCTCCATGTTGATGGATCTTTGACTCACTGCTTTTGAAAAGTTTGAGACATGCTAACCATGTCTATTGGTGTATACGCATGAAGAAACTCCATACAGATGGATCGCTTGGACTCACTTGATTTTGAATCACTTGAGATATGCATATCATACCACATGGGCAAGATGACCTAAAAGCCTCGGTTTCAGAAGATGGAACAAGATAGCAACTTGTTGGAAGTAACACATTTTGATGTGTGCAGTCCAATGAGTGCCGAGGCATGCAAAGGAATATCGTTATGTTCTTACTTCACGGATGATTTAAGTAAATACCGAGTGTATTTACTTGATGAAACACAAGTCTGAATTATTGAATGGTTCAAGTAATTTCAGAGTGAAGTTAAAGATCATCGTGACAAGAGGATAAAATGTCTATGATATGATCATAGAGATGAGTATCTGAATTACGAGCTTTGGCACGCTATTAAGACATTGTGGAAATTGTTTCACGATTAATACCGCATGGAACACCATAGTGTGATGGTGTGTCCGAACATCATAGTTGCACCCTATTAGATATGGTGCGTACCATGATGTCTCTTATCGAATTACCACTATCGCTCATGGGTTAGGCATTAGAGACAACCGCACTCACTTTAATAGGGCACCACGTAATTCGCTGAGACGACACTGCTTGAACTATGGTTTGAGAAACCTAAGTTGTCGCTTGAAAGTTTGGGGCTGCGACGCTTATGTGAAAAAGTTTCATCGTGATAAGCTCGAACCCAAAACGGATAAATACATCTTCATAGTACACCCAAAACAGTTGGGTATACATCCTATCTCGATCCGAAGCAAAAGTAATTTTTTCTAGAACGAGTCCTTTCTCGAGGAAAAGTTTCTCTCAAAGAATTGAGTGGAGGATGATGGAGACTTAATGAGGTTATTAAACCATCACTTCAACCAGCAGGTAGCAGGGCACATGAAGTTGTTCATGTGGCACCTACACCAATTGAAGTGGAAGTCGATGATAGTGATCATGATGCTTCGATCAAGTCACTACCGGACTCGAGGTCGACAAGGACGCTGCATTACTTCAGAGTGGTACGCAATCCTGTTTTAGAGGTCATGTTGCTAGACAACAATGAACCCACGAGCTATGGAGAAGCGATGGTGGGCCCGGATTCCAACGGATGGCTCGAGGCCATAACATCCGAGAGAGGATCCATGACTTTGGAAGAAATACTTGATGGTCGAAGGACGTTGGGTAAAGAAGGATTTTAAAAGGAAGATGCATAATGATGGTAAGTATCACCATTAAGAAAGCTCGACTTGTCGTTAAAGATATTTTCCAACAAGTTCAAGGAGTTGACTACGGTGAGGCTTTTCTCACCAGAGCGATGCTAAGAGTCTGTTGAATTGGATTAGTAGTTACTGCATTATTTATGAAATCTTGCATATAGGATGTCAAAACATTGTTTCCTTGACAGTTTTTTGAGGAAAGGTTGTATGTGATACAACCGTAAGGTTTTGACAATCCCGAAGATGCTAACAAGTATGCAAAGCTCCACTATCCTTCCAAGGACCGGAGTAAGCATCTCGGAGTTGGAATGTACGCTTGATGAGATGATCAAAGATTTTGGGTCTATACAAAGTTTATGAGAAACTTGTATTTCCAAAGAAGTGAGTGGAGATTATAGAATTTCTGATCAAGATATGTTGTAGACATATTGTTGATCGTAAATGATGTAGAATTACTAGAAAGCATATAGGGTTGTTTGAAAAGTGTTTTCAATGGAAAATCTGGATTGCTACTAGAACATTGAGCATCAAGATCTACGAGGATAGATCAAAAACGCTAAATCGTATTTTCAAATGAGCACATACCTTGACATAATCTTGCAGTGTTCAAGATGGATCACCAAAGAAGGAGTTCTTGCCTGAGTTGTAAGGTATGAAGTTAAGACTTAAAGCTCGACCACGGCAGTATAGAGAGAAAGGACGAAGGTCGCCCCTATGCTTCGCATTTAGGCTCTATAGTATGCTATGCCGTGTACCGCACTGTAAGTGTGCCTTGCCATGAGTCACCATAGGTACAAGAATGATCCAGAATGGATCATTGGACAGCGGTCAAAATTGTCCTTGGAGTAAATAAGGACATGTTTCTCGATTATGGAGGTGATAAAGAGTTCGCGAAGGGTTACGCCGATGCAAGCTTTAACACCTATCCGAATGACTCGAGTAGCAACGGATACGATAGTGGAGCAACTATTTGGAATAGCTCCAAGTGGAGCGTGGAAGCAGCATTTACAATATGACCTAGAGATTTATGAAGTACATACGGATCTGAATGTTGCGTTGTTGGAGAACGCTATGTAAAATTAAAATTTTTCCTACGGTTTCACCAAGATCCATCTATGAGTTCATCTAGCAACGAGTATTCAGATTGATAGCATCTACATACCACTTTGTAGATCGCAACGAAGCGCCGGAGTGAACGTGGATGAGGTAGTCGATTTGCCGCGATCCAATTCACCGATGATCTAGTGCCGAACGGACGGCACCTCCGCTCAACACACGCACGGTCATGTGAACGCCTCCTTCTTCTTGATCCAGCAAGGTGAAGGAGAGGTTGAGGAAGATGGCTCCAGCAGCACGACGGCTGCAGGATGGTGGAACTTGCAGATTCCCAAGCAGGGCTTCGCTGCACTACGGAGGAGGAGGATGTGTAGGAGAGGGAGAGGAGGCGCCCAGGCAAAGGTGCTGCTGCCCCTCCCTCCCCCCTTTATATAGGTGCCAAGGAGGGGAGGGCGAGCCTTGCCCCCTCCTCCAAGGGAGGGGTGCGGCCAAGAGGGGGAGGTGTCCACCTCCCAAGGCACCCCTGAGGTGCCTTCCCTTCATGGACTCTCCTTTTTTTACCCTAGGCGATGGGCCCTTGGGGTTGGTTCCCTGGCCCATGTGGGCCTAGGCGCACCACCTAGGGCCCATGTGGGCCTAGGCGCACCACCTAGGGCCCATGTGGCCCCTCGGGCTGGTGGCCCCACTTAGGACCCCGACCCTCCGGTGGTCCCTGACAATACCGATATCACCAAACTTGTCCCGATGGTCAAACAGCACTTCCTATATATAATTCTTTACCTCCGACCATTCCGAACTCCTCGTGACGCCCAGATCTCATCCGGACTCAACAACATTCGGGTTACTGCACATACATATTCCTATAACCCTAGCGCTATCAACCTTATGTGTAGACCCTACGGTTCGGGAGACATGCGACATGACCGAGACGGCTTCTCGCAATAACCAACAGCGGATCTCGATACCCATGTTGGCTCCCACACGCCCACGATGATCTCATCGGATGAACCACGATGTCAAGGATTCAATTAATCCCGTGATACGATTCCCTTTGTCAATCGGTATTTTACTTGCCCGAGATTCGATCGCTTGATACCAATACCTCGCTCAATCTCGCATCGCAAGTCACTTTTCTCGCATCAGAATGTATGATCCCGTGATCAAACACTTTGATCACATTGAGCTCATTGTGATGATGCATTACCGAGAGGGCCCGGTGATACCTCTCCGCTGCCGGAGTGACAAATCCCAGCCTCGATCCATGTCAACCCAATGTACACTTTCGAGATACCCGTAGCATACCTTTATAGTCACCCAGCATTGCCAGGACGCTTGGCACACCCAAAGCACTTCTACGGATCCGGAGTTACACGATCTCATGGTCTAAGGAAAGGATACTTGACATTGGAAAACTCTAGCAAACGAACTATGCGATCTTATGCTATGTTTTAGGATTGGTCTTGTCCATCACATCATTCTCCTAATGATGTGATCCCGCTATCGATGACATCCAATGTCCATAGTCGAAACCATGACTATCTCGTCGATCAACGAGCTAGTCAACTAGAGGCTCACTAGGGACATGTTGTTGTCTGTTATTCACACATGTATTACGATTTCCGCTAACACAATTATAGCACTAATAAAGACAATTATCATGAATAAGGAAATATAATAATAATGCTTTTATTATTGCCTCTAGGGCATATTTCCAACAGTCTCCCACTTGCACTAGAGTCAATAATCTAGTTACATTGTGATGAATCTAACACCCATAGAGTTCTCGTGCGATCATGTTTTGCCTTAGGGAGAGAGTTTAGTCAACGGATCTCATGACATTCAGATCCGTGTGCACTTTACAAATTTCTATGTCTCCATCTTGAACATTTTCACGAATGGAGTTGAAGCGACGCTGATGTGCCTAGTCTTCTTGTGAAACCTGGCCTTTGCAAGTGCAATAGCTCCAAAGGTTGTCACGTAAGAGCTTGATTGGCCCCGACGCATTGGGTATGACTCGAGGTCGGTGATGAACTCCTTCACCCAAATTGCTTCATGTGCTGCCTCCGAGGCTGCCATGTACTCCGCTCACATGTAGATCCCGCCACGACGCTTTGCTTGCAAATCGCACTAGCCATCGCCCCACCATTCAAAATATACACGATCCGGTTTGTGACTTAGAGTCATTCAGATCTCGTGTCGGCTTAGCGCCGACGTAACCTTTTACGATTTAGCTCTTCGTCACCTCCATAAACGAGAAACATTTCCTTAGTCCTTTTCGTGTACTTCAGATATTCTTGACCGCTGTTCAAAGGTTCCTTGCCGGATTACTTTGGTACCTTCCTACCAAACTTACGGCAAGGTTTACATCAGGTCTGTACACAAAGATGGCATACATAATAGAACCTATGGTCGAGGCATAGGGATGACACTCATCTCTTCTATATCTTCTCGCCGTGGTCGGACATTGAGCTGAGCTCAATTTCACACCTTGTAACACGTAAGAACCCTTCTTAGATTGATCCATATTGAACTTCTTCAATATCTTATCAAGGTATGTGCTTTGTGAAAGACCTATGAGGCGCCTCGATCTATCTCTATAGATCTTGATGCCTAATATATAAGCAGCTTCTCCAAGGTCCTTCATTGAAAAACTCTTATTCAAGTAGGCCTTGATGTTGTCCAAGAGTTCTATATCATTTCCCATCAAAAGTATGTCGCCTACATATAATATGAGAAATGCTACAGAGCTCCCACTCACTTTCTTGTAAACACAAAGCTTCCATAAGTCTGTAGAACCCAAACGCTTTGATCATCTCATCAAAGCGAATGTTCCAACTCCGAGATGCTTGCACCAGCCCATAAATCGAGCGTTGAGCTTGCACACCTTGTCAAGATTCTTAGGATCGACAAAACCTTCTCGCTGCATCATATACAATTCTTCCTTAAGGAAACCATTAAGGAATGCCGCTTGACGCCCATTTGCCATATCTCATAATCATAGTATGCGCAATCGCTAACATGATTCGGACGGACTTCAGCTTCGCCATCGTGAGAAAGTCTCATCGTAGTCAACCCTTTGAACTTGTCGATAACCCTTAGCGACAAGTCGAGCTTTATAGATGGTCACATTACCATCCGCTGCCTTTTCTTCTTAAAGATCCATTTATTTTCTATGGCTCGCCGCTCAACGGGCAAGTCACCAAATTCCATACTTTGTTTTCATACATGGATCCTATTCGGATTTCATGGCTTCCAGCCATTTGTCGGAACTGGCCCGCCATTGCTTCCTCATAGTTCAAGGTTCACCGCTGTTCAACAACATGATTTCCAAGACAGGTTGCCGCATTCACTCGCGCGGAACGTGTCCTTGTTGACCTTCGAATTTCAAGAGGAGCTTGATCAAGCATCTTGATCATCATCATTAATTTCTCTCTAGTCGGTGCAGCACCTCGTAAACGCTTTTCTTGAGTTTCGCCATTTTCCGTTCAAGAGGTAACACTTCATCAAGTTCTACTTTCCTCCCACTTACTTCTTTCGAGAGAAACTTTTCTCCGTAAAGGATCCATTCTTGGCAACAAAGATCTTGCCTTCGATCTCGAGGTAGAAGGTATACCCAACAGCTTTTTTTAGGGTATCCTATGAAGACGATTTTTCCGATTTGGGTTCGAGCCAGTTGAAGTTTCTTGACATAAGCATCGATCCCCAAACTTTTAGAAACGATACTTAGGTTTCTTCCCAAACCATAATTCATACGGTGTCGCCTCAACGGATTTCGACGGAGCCCTATTTAAAGTGAATGCGCAGCTTCTAAAGCATAGCCCCAAAAGATAGCGGTAAGTCGGTAAGAGATATCATAGATCGCACCATATCCAATAGAGTGCGACACGACGCTCGACACACCATTACCGAGGTGTTCCAGCGCGTGAGTTGTGAAACTATTCCACATTTTCTTAAGTGTGTGCTAAATTGTGACTCAAGTATTCTCCTCCACGATCCGATCAGAGAAACTTGATCTTTCTATCACGTTGATTTTCAACCTCACTCTGAAATTCCTTGAACTTTTCAAAGGTCTCGATTTGTGTTTCATTAAGTAGATATACCCATATCTACTCAAGTCATCGCGAGGGTGAGAACATAACGATAGCCTCCATGAGCCTCAACACTCATTGGACCGCACACATCGGTATGTATGATTTCCAATAAGTTGGTTGCTCGCCCATTGTTCCCGAGAACGGAGTCTTGGTCATTTTACCCATGAGGCATGGTTCGCACGTGTCAAATGATTCATAATCAAGAGACTCTAAAAGTCCATCCGTATGGAGCTTCTTCATGCTTGACACCTATGTGACCAAGGCGGCAAGTACACAAATATGTGGGACTATTGTTATCAACTTTAACTCTTTTGGTACTCACACTATGAATATGTGTATCATGACGCATTTAGATTCATTAAGAATAAACCATTAACCATCGGAGCATGACCATAAAACATATCTCTCATATAAATGGAACAACCATTATTCTCTCGATTTAAATGAGTAGCCATCTCGAATTAAGCGAGATCCAGATACAATGTTCATGCTCAAACTTGGCACTAAATAACAATTATTGAGGTTTAAAACTAATCCCGAGGTAAATGTAGAGGCAGCGTCGACGGCGCATCACATCGACCTTGGAACCATTCCCGACGCCAAGATCGTCACCTCGCCCTTCGCCAGCCTCCGCTTATTCCGCAGCCCCGCTTTGAGTTACAAATGTGAGCAACGCACCGTATCAAATACCCAAGAGCTACTACGAGTAATCGGTAAGGTACACATCAATTACATGTATATCACATATACCTTTGGTTTTGCCGCCTTCTTGTCCGCTAAGTATTTGGGGCAGTTCCGCTCAAAGGACTACTTCCCTTGCAATAAAAACACTCGGCCCCGGCTTGGGTCCATTCTTTGGCTTCTTCCCGAACTTGTTTATCGGGCGCAGCAACTTCCTTGCCGCCCTTCTTGAAGTTCTTTACCCTTGCCCTTCTTGAACTTAGTGGTTTTATTCACCATCAACACTTGATGCTCCTTCTGATTTCTACCGCTGATTTCAGCATAGATATACTTCAGAATGGTCTTTACCATTCCCTGCATATTGTAGTTCATCACAAAGCTCTTGTAGCTAGGTGGAAGCGATCGAGGATTCTGTCAATGACCGCTTATCCGGAGATTAACTTCCGCTTGAGTCAAGCGTTGTGCAACCTGCATATTTTGAGTATGTGCTCACCGACAGAGCCATTTTCTCCATCTTACAGCTAAAGAATTTGTCGGAGACTTCATATCTCTCGACCCGGCATGAGCTTGGAAACCATTTTCAGCTCTTCAACATCTCATATGCTCCATGTCTCTCAAAACGCTTTTGGAGTCCCGCTCTAAGTCAGTAAAGCATGCCGACCGAACGAGGGAGTAATCATCGCAGCGGATCGCCAAGCTGCTCATAACGCCTTGTTCTCGCAGGAGAATAGGTGCGCCACCCAATGGTGCTCTTAGGACATAATCTTTCTTGGCAGCTATGAGGATAATCTCGTGTTCCGACCCAGTCCGATAGTTGCTACCATCGCCTTTCAGCTTGGTTTTCTAGGAACGCTGAAGTTGAGGACTACGCTGGCCATTTGATCTACAAGACACATTGTAAATATTTAGACTAAGTTCATGATAATAAAGTTCATTTAATCAAATTTAATGAACTCCCACTTAGATAGACATCCTCTACTAGTCATCTAAGTATTACATGATCCGAGTCACTAGGCCGGTCCGATCATCACGTGAGACGGACTAGTCAACATCGGTGAACATCTTCATGTTGATCGATCTTCTATACGACTCATGCTCGACCTTTCGGTCTTCTCGTGTTCCGAGGCCATGTCCGTACATGCTAGGCCTGCCAAGTCAACCTAAGTGTTTTATGCGGTGTAAATCTGTCTTACACCCGCTGTATGCGAACGTAAGGACCTATCACACCCGATCATCACGTGGTGCTTCGAACGATTTAACCTTAGCAACGGTGCACGCTTAGGGTGAACACTTTCTTGAAATTATTATGAGGATCATCTTATTTACTACCGTCGCTCTAAGTAAACAAGATGCAAAACATGATAAACATCACATGCAATCAAATAATAAACGTGACATGATATGGCCAATATCACATAGCTCCTTTGATCTCCATCTTGGGGCTCCATGATCATCTTGTCACCGCTTGACACCATGATCCTCATCATCATGATCTTCATCATCGTGTTCCATGAAGTTGCTCGCCAACTATTACTTCTACTACTATGGCTAACGCGCTTAGCAATAAAGTAAAGTAATTTACATGGCATTCTCAATGACACGCAGGTCATACAAAAATAAAGACAACTCCTATGGCTCCTTCCGGTTGTCATACTCATCGACATGCAAGTCGTGATTCCTATTACAATAGCATGAACATCTCATACATCACATATAGATCATTCATCATACATCACAACTTTGGCCATATCATATCATTAAAGCACTTGCTGCAAAAACAAGTTAGACGCCCTCTAATTGTTGTTGCAAGTTTTACGTGGCTGAATTAGGGTTCTAGCAAGAACGCTTTTCTTACCTACGCTCAAACCACAACGTGATTTGTCAATCTCTATTTACCCTTCATAAGGACCCTGTTCATCGAATCCGATCCAACTAAAGTAGGAGAGACAGACACCGCCAGCCACCTTATGCAACTTAGTGCATGTTAGTCGGTGGAACCGGTCTCACGAAGCGCACGTAAGGTTGGTCCGGCCGCTTCATCCCACAATACCGCTGAATCAAGATTGACTAGTAACGGCAAGAAGAATTGACAACATCTACGCCCACAACAAATTGTGTTCTACTCACAAGAAGAACTACGATAGACCTAGCTCATGATGCCACCGTTGGAGAACGCTGCGAAAATTAAAATTTTCCCACGGTTTCACCAAGATCCATCTATGAGTTCATCTAGCAACGAGTATTCAGATTGATAGCATCTACATACCACTTTGTAGATCGCAACGGAAGCGCCGGAGTGAACGTGGATGAGGTAGTCGATTTGCCGCGATCCAATTCACCGATGATCTAGTGCCGAACTGGACGGCACCTCCGCTGCTCAACACACGACGGTCAACAGAACGCCTCCTTCTTCTTGATCCAGCAAGGTGAAGGAGAGGTTGAGGAAGATGGCTCCAGCAGCACGACGGGCAGGATGGTGGAACTTGCAGATTCCTACAGGCTTCACTGCACTACGGAGGAGGAGGATGTGTAGGAGAGGGAGAGGGAGGCGCCCAGGCAAGGTGCTGCTGCCCCTCCCTCCCCCCTTTATATAGGTGCCAAGGAGGGGGAGGGCGCAGCCTTGCCCCTCCTCCAAGGGAGGGGTGCGGCCAAGAGGGGGAGGTGTCCACCTCCCCAAGGCACCCCTGAGGTGCCTTCCCTTCATGGACTCTCCCTTTTTTACCCTAGGCGCATGGGCCCCTTGGGGCTGGTTCCCTGGCCCATGTGGGCCTAGGCGACCACCTAGGGCCCATGTGGGCCTAGGCGCACCACCTAGGGCCCATGTGGCCCTCGGGCTGGTGGCCCCACTTGGTGGACCCCCGACCCTCCAGTGGTCCCAAGACAATACCGATATCACCGAATTGTCCCGATGGTCAAACAGCACTTCCTATATATAATTCTTACCTCGACATTTCCGAACTCCTCGTGACGCCCAGATTCATCCGGACTCAACAACATTCGGTTACTGCACATACATATTCCTATAACCCTAGCGTTATCATTTGTAGACCCACGGGTTCGGAGACATGTAGACATGACCGAGACGGCTCACAATCATCAGCGGATTCGATACCATGTTGGCTCATTTCACGATGATCTCATCGATGAACACGGCGTCAAGGATCAATCCGTCATTCATTCCTTTGTCAATCGGTATTTTATTGCTCGATCGTCACCTGCTCATTCGTTATCGCAAGTCACTTTCACTTTCACTCGCATCAGATGATCCCGTGATCAAACACTTTGATCACATTGAGCTCATTGATGATGCATTATCGAGGGCCGTGATACCTCTCCGCTGCGGAGTGACAAATCCCGCCTCGATTCATGTCAATTTTATGCACTTTCGAGATACCAGTCACCAGCAGACGTTATACACCCAAAGCACTTCGTATCCGGAGTTACGATCTCATGGTCTATGAAAGGATACTTGACATTGAAAATCTAGCAAACGAACTATGCATCTTATGTTATGTTTTAGATTGTTCATCACATCATTCTCCTAATGATGTGATCCTCGATCGATGACATCCATGTTCATAGTCAGAAACCATGACTATCCGTCGATCAACGAGCTAGTCAACTAGAGGCTCACTAGGACATGTTGTTGTTCTGTTATTCACACATGTATTACGATTTCCTGTTAACACAATTATAGCACTAATAAAGACAATTATCATGAATAAGGAAATATAATAATAATGCTTTTATTATTGCCTCTAGGCATATTTCCAACATGCGCACTGCTGACTAAAACCTCTCTCACAAGCAAAACATGATCAAACCCCGTAACTCATTGAGTCTTAATCACATGATGATGTTAACTAGTTTAGTGACACTAGTAAACTCTTTGGATGTTAGTCACATGGTGATGTGACCTGTGAGTGTTAATCACGTATGGCGTGAACTAGATTATTGACTCTAGTGCAAGTGGGAGACTGTTGGAAATACGCCTAGAGGCA
This sequence comes from Aegilops longissima, assembly GCA_021605205.1. Classification (NCBI taxonomy): domain Eukaryota; kingdom Viridiplantae; phylum Streptophyta; class Magnoliopsida; order Poales; family Poaceae; genus Aegilops; species Aegilops longissima. Next base: position 33,846 of record JAHIAM010001115.1, on the reverse strand, counting down.
ATAATAAATTAGTTATTATTATATTTCCTTGTTCATGATAATCGCTATTACCCATGCTATAGTTGTATTGATAGGAAACTCAGATACATGTGTGGGTACATAAACAACACCATGTCCCTAGTAAGCCTCTAGTTGACTAGCTCGTTGATCAACAGATGGTTACGGTTTCCTCACCATGGACATTGGATGTCGTTGATAAAGGGATCACATCATTTGGAGAATGATGTGATGGACAAGACCCAATCCTAAGCCTAGCACAAAGATCGTAGTTCAGATGCTAAAGCTTTTCTAATGTCAAGTATCATTTCCTTAGACCATGAGATTGTGCAACCCCGGATGCCATAGGAATGCTTTGGTGTACCAAACGCCACAACGAATCGGGTGGCTATAAAGGTGCACCACAGTATCTCCGAAAGTGTCTCATGGGTTGGCACGAATCGAGACCGGATTTGTCACCCATGTAACGTAAGAGGTATCTCCGCCCACTCGTAGGACATCATCATAATGTGCACAATGTGACCAAGGGGTTGATCACGGGATGATGTGTTACGGAACGAGTAAAGAGACTTGCTGCAAACGAGATTGAACAAGGTATCGCATACCGACGATCAATCTCGGAAAGTACAATACCGCTAGACAAAGGGAATTGTATACGGATTGATTGAGTCCTTGACATCGTGGGTTCATCCGATGAGATCATCGTGGAACATGTGGGAGCCAACATGGGTATCCAGATCCCGCTGTTGGTTATTGACCGAGAACGCCCTGGCCATGTTCAAGATGGTTCCCAACCCGTAGGGTCTACACACTTAAGGTCTGGCGACGCTTAGGGTTATAGGAATAGATATACGTGGTTACCGAATGTTGTTCGGAGTCCCTGATGAGATCCCTGACGCCACGAGGAGTTCCGAGGTAAAGATTTATATATGGAAGTCCTATTTTGGCCACCGGAAAAGTTCGGGATTTTTCGATTGTACCGGAAGGTTCTAGAAGGTTCGGAGTGGGGCCCACCTGCATGGGGGACCCACATGAACGCAGTAGTGGGGGCAAGGCCCCACACCCCTGGTCAAGGCAAGACTCAAGATCCCCCTTAGAAGGAATAAGATCATATCCCAAGGATAAGATCAAGATCCCTAAAAGGGGGGATAACAATCGGTGGGGAAAGGAAAGGATGGGATTTCTTTCCTCCCACCTTGCCAACGCCCAATGGACTTGAGGGCAAGAAATAATCCTCCACCCCTATATATAGTGGGAGGCGATGGAGATGGACCTTGCCCTCGGCGCAGCCCTCCCTCTCCCAAGTCCTCCTCCTCTCCGCAGGTGCTTGGCGGCCCCCGCAGATTGCCACGCCTTCCATCACCACCACATCGCCGCTGCTGCTGGATGGAGTATTCCCAACCTCTCCTCTCTCCTTGCTGGATCAAGACATGGGAGACGCCACCGGGTTGTACGTGTGTTGAACGCGGAGGTTCCGTCTGCTCGCACTAGGATCTCCGTGATTTGGATCAGACGAGTACGACTCCTTCAACCCCGCTTCTTGAACGCTCGCTTAGCGATCTACAAGGGTATGTAGATGCACTCTCCTTCCCTCTGCTAGTTTCTCCATAGATAGATCTTGGTGACACGAGGAAAATTTTGAATTTCTGCCACGCTCCCCAACATGATGCACTCCGCTTCAAATAACCAAGACGTTATGAACGCTAAGGGCCGCGGTTGATGATTACTCCTCGCTCAAGGCGGCATGCTTTACAGCTTAGAACCGGGCTCCAAAACGCTTTCGAGCAGCACGGAGCATATGAGATGATCCAAGAGCTGAGAATGGTTTTCCAAGATCATGCCCGGTTGAGAGATATGAAGTTCCGACAAGTTCTACAGCTTGTAAGATGGAGGAGAATAGTTCTCACAATGAGCACATACTAAAATAAATGTTCGGTTACACAACCGCTTATCTCAGCGGGAGTTAATCTCCTGGATAACGCGGTTGTTGATGTAATCCTCGCATCGCTTCCACCAAGCTACAAGAGCTTTGTGATGAACTTCAATATGCGGGATGGAGAAAACCATTCTCAAGTATATTCAATGCTGAAATCAGCGGAGGTGGAAATCAAAAGGAACATCAAGTGTTGATGGTGAATGAAACCACTAAGTTCAAGAAGGAAAGGGTAAAAGGGTTTCAAGAAAGACGCCAAGGAGAAGGCTGCCCGCAAGCAAGCTGCCGGAAGAAACCAAAGAATGGACCCAAGCCCGAGACCGAGTGTTTTTATTGCAAGGAAGTGGTCACCGAAGCGGAACTGCCCCAAGTACTTAGCGGACAAGAAGGCCGGCAACACCAAAGGTATATGTGATATACATGTAATTGATGTGTACCTTACAAGACTGTAGTAGCTCCCGGTATTTGATACCTGCAGCTTGCTCATATTTGTAACTCAAAACCGAGCTGCGAATACGCAGATTGGCGGCGACGAGGTGACGATGCGCTGCCGAATGGTTCCAAGGTCGATGTGATCGCCATCGCACGCTACCTCTACATTTACCTACGGGATTAGTTTTAAACCTCAATAATTGTTATTTAGTGCCAGCTTTGAGCATGAACATTGTATCCGGATCTCGCTTAATACGAGATGGCTACTCATTTAAACCGAGAATAATGGTTGTACTATTTATATGAGAGATATGTTTTATGGTCATGCCCCGCTGGTCAATGGTTTATTCTTAATGAATCTCGAACGTGATGTTACACATATTCATAGTGTGAATACCAAAAGATGTAAGGTTGATAATGACAGTCCCACATACTTGTGGCACCGCCGCTTTGGTCACATTGGTGTCAAACGATGAAGAAGCTCCATGCGATGGACTTTGGAGTCTCTTAATTACTTAATCATTTGACACGCAAGTAACCATGCCTCATGGGTAAATGACCAAGACTCCGCTCTCCTAACAATGGAGCGGGCAACCAACTTATTGGAAATCATACATGCCGATGTAAAAGGGTCCAATGAGCGTTGAGGCACGCGGTGGTTATCGTTATGTTCTCACCTCACCGATGACTTGAGTAGATATGGGTATGTCTACTTAATGAAACACAAGTCCGAGACCTTGAAAGGTTCAAGGAATTTCAGAGTGAGGTTGAAAATCAACGGATAGAAAAATAAAGTTCTACGATCAGATCGTGGAGAGGAATATTTAAGTCCCAAATTTGCTACACACTTAAGGAAACGTGGAATCGCTTTCACAACTCATGCCGCCTCGAACACCTCAACAGAATGGTGTGTCCGAATGTCGAATCGCACTCTATTGGATATGGTGCGATCTATGATGTCTCTTACCGATCTACCGCCTCATTTTGGGGCTATGCTTTAGAAACCGCCACATTCACTTTAAATAGGGCTCCCGAATCCATTGAGACGACACCGTATGAATTATGGTTTGGGAAGAAACCTAAGTCGTCGCTTCAAAAGTTTGGGGATGCGATGCTTATGTCAAGAAACTTCAACCCAAAAGTTCAACCCAAGTCGGAAAAATGCGCCCTCATAGGATACCCTAAGGAAACCATTGGGTATACCTTCTACCACAGATCCAAGGCAAGATCTTTGTTGTCAAGAATGGATCCTTTCGAGAAAGAGTTTCTCTCGAAAGAAGTAAGTGGAGGAAAGTAGAACTTGATGAAGTAACGCCTTGAATCGGAAAGAAGCGCAGCTCAGAAGATGTTCCGTGGTGCCTGCACCGCCAGAGAGGAGGTTAATGATGATGATCAAGGTACTTCGGATCAAGTTGCTACCGAATCAGAGGGTCCACGAGGACACGCTCCACACCGTAATGGTATGACAACCCCGCCCCGAAATCATGTTGTTAGACAATGGTGAACCTTCGAACTATGAAGAAGCGATGGCGGACCAGATTCCAACAAATGGCTTGAAGCCATGCAATCCGAGATAGGATCCATGTATGAAAACAAAGTATGGACTTTGACAGATTTGCCCGATGATCGGCGAGCGATAGAAAATAAATGGATCTTTAAGAAGAAGATGGACGCGAATGGTAATGTTACCATCTACAAAGCTCGACTTGTCGCTAATGGTTATCGACAAGTTCAAGGGGTTGACTACGATGAGACCTTCTCACCAGAGCGTAAGCTTAAGTCCGTCTCAATCATGTTAGCAATTGTCGATTCTATGATTATGAGATATGGAAAATGGACGTCAAAAAGGCATTCCTTAACGGCTTTCTTAAGGAAGAATTGTATATGATGCAGCCGGAAGGTTTTGTCGATCCTAAGAATGCTAACAAGGTATGCAAGCACCAGCTACCCATCTATGGGCTGGTGCAAGCATTTCGAGTTAGAACATTCGCTGATGAAATGATCAAAGCTTTTGGTTTATGCGACTTATGGAGAAGCCTCATACTAAAGAAAGTGAGTGGGAGCTCAGAGCATTTCTCATAATATATGTGGATGACATATCGTTGATGGGAAATGATATATAACTCTTGAGAGCATAAAGGCCTACTTGAATAAGTGTTTTCAATGAAGGACCTTGAGAAGTTGTTATATTAGGCATCAAGATCTATAGAGATAGATCAAGACGCCTCATAGGTGTTTCACAAAGCACGCACCTTGATAAGATATTGAAGAAGTTCAATATGGATCAGTCCAAGAAGGGTTCTGCCTGTGTTGTAAGGTGTGAAATTGAGCTCGCTCAATGTCCCACCACGGTAGAAGATAGAGAAAAGATGAGTGTCGCCCCATGCCTCGCCATAGGGTCTATCATGTATGCCATGTCGGTACTGACTGATGTAAACCCCGCCGTAAGTTTGGTAGGAAGGTACCAAAGTAATCCCGCATGGAACACTTGACACGGTCAAGAATATCCTCAAGTACCTAAAAGGACTAAGGATATGTTTCGCTTATGGAGGTGACGAAGAGCTCGTCAGAAGGGTTACGCCGACGCTAGCTTCGGCACGATCCGAAGACTCTAAGTCACAAACCGGATATGTGTATATTTTGAATGGTGGGGCAGAAGTGGTGCAGCTTGCAAGCAAAGCGCCGTATGGATCTACATGTGAAGCGGAATACATGGCAGCCTTGGAGGCAGACATGAAGCAATCTGGATGAAGGAGTTCATTACCGACCTAGGAGTTATTCCTAATGCGTCAGGGTCGATGACTCTCTTCTCGTGACAACACCGGAGCCATTGCTCTTGCCAAGGAGCCCAGTGTTTCACAAGAAGACCAGCACATCAAGTTGCCGCTCAACTCCATTCGTGAAAATGTTCAAGATGGAGACATAGATATTTGCAAAGTGCATACGGATCTCAATGCCGAGATCCGCTGACTAAACCTCTTCCATGAAAGCAAAACATGATCAACACCGTAACTCTATGGGTGTTTGATTCATCACAATGTAACTAGATTATTGACTCTAGTGCAAGTGGGAGATGTTGGAAATATGCCCTAGAGGCAATAATAAAATGATTATTATATTTCCTTGTTCATGATAATTGTCTATTATTCATGCTATAATTGTGTTATCCGAAATCGTAATACATGTGTGAATACATAGACCACAACATGTCCCTAGTGAGCCTCTAGTTGACTAGCTCGTTGATCAATGGATGGTTACGGTTTCTCACCATGGACATTTGATGTCATTGATAACGGATCACATCATTGGTAGAATGATGTGATGGACAAGACCCAATCCTAAGCATAGCACAAGATCGTGTAGTTCGTCTGCTAGAGCTTTTCTAATGTCAAGTATCATTTCCTTAGACCATGAGATCATGCAACTCCCGGATACCGTAGGAGTGCTTTGGGTGTACCAAATGTCACAACGTAATCGGGTGGCTATAAAGGTACACTATGTATCTCCGAAAGTGTCTGGGTTGGCACGGATCGAGATCGGATTCGCCATCCGCATGACGGAGAGGTATCTCCGGGCCCACTCGGTAATGCATCATCATAATGAGCTCAATGTGACCAAGTGGTTGGTCACGGATCATGCATTATGGAACGAGTAAAGTGATTTGCCAAGAATGAGATTGAACAAGGTATTGGGATACCGACGATCGAATCTCGCAAGTAACGCATCGATTGACAAAGGGAATTGTATACGGATTGATTGAATCTCGACATCGTGGTTCATCCGATGAGATCATCGAGGAGCATGTGGGAGCCAACATGGGTATCCAGATCCCGCTGTTGGTTATTGACCGAGAGTCGCCTCGGCCATGTTCCAGATGTCTCCAACCTCGTAGGGTTTACACACTTAAGGTTCTGTGATGCTAGGTTTGTAGAGATAATAGTATGCGTAACCGTAAAGTTGTTCGAGTCCCTGATGAGACCCCGGACGTTATTTAATGAGTTCCGGAATGGTCCGGAGGTAAAGATTTGTATATAGGAAGTCCAGTTTCGGCCACCGGGAAAGTTTCGGGGGTCACCGGTATTGCACCGGGACCACCGGAAGGGTCCCGGGGTTCCAACGGGTGGGGCCACCTATCCCGGAGGGCCCCATGGGATGAAGTGTGAAGGGAACCAGCCCCTGGTGGGCTGGTGCACCCCCATGGGCCTCCCCGGCTAGGGTTGAAGCCCCGGGGGGGGCGCCCACCGACTTGGGGGCAAGTCCCCCTCGGCCGCCCCCTGAGATTGGATTCTAGGGGCCGGCGCCTCAGACCCCTATATATAGAGGGGGAGGAGGGCTGCACCTGCCCATGGCGCCCTCTCCCCCTGCAACACCTCTCCTCTCACCGAAGCTTGGCGGCCTCGCCGAGATCCCCGCGCTTCCACCACCACGCCGCCGTGTCAGCTGGATCTCCGCCAACCTATCCTTCCCTTGCTGGATCAAGAAGGAGGAGACGCCTTCCCAACCGCACGCGTGTTGAACGCGAGGTGCCGTCTGCTCGGCGCTTGGTCATCGGGTGATTTGGATCACGACGAGTACGACTCCATCAACCCCGTTATCTTGAACGCTTCTGCTCGCAATCTACAAGGGTATGTAGATGCACACCTCTCTCTCTCGTTGCTAGATGACTCCATAGATTGATCTTGGTGATGCGTAGAAAATTTTAATTTCTGCTACGATCCCCAACAGGCTCAACAAAAGAAACTAAGTGGGTGTGCATCCAACTTGCTTGCTCACGAAGACCTAGGGCATTTTAGGAAGCCCATCGTTCGAATATACAAGCCAAGTTCTATAATGAAAAATTCCCACTAGTATATGAAAGTGACAACATATGAAACTCTCTATATGAAAAACATGGTGCTACTTTGAAGCACAATATAAGAGACTCGCTACATGAAGAACATGGTGCTACTTTGAAGCACAATATATGATACTCGCTATATGAAGAACATCGTGCTACTTTGAAGCTAAGTGTGGAAAAGAGATAGTAACATTGCCCTTTTATTTTTTTTATTTTTTGGGCCTTTTTTTTCTTTGGCCTTTCTCTTTTTTGGGGACAATGCTCTAGAAAATGATGATCATCACACTTCTATTTATTTACAACTCAATGAGTACAACTCGATACTAGAACAAAGTATGACTCTATATGAATGCCTCCGGCGCTGTACCGGGATATGCAATGAATCAAGAGTGACATGTATGAAAGAATTATGAACGGTGGCTTTGCCACAAATACTATGTCAACTACATGACCATGCTAACAAATATGACAATGATGAATGTGTCATGAAGAACGGTATGGTGGAAATTTGCAGTATATCTCGGAATGGCTATGGAAATGCCATAATAGGTAGGTATGGTGGCTGTTTTGAGGAAGATATAAGGAGGTTTATGTGAAAGAGCGATCATATCACGGGTTTGATGCACCGCAAAGTTTGCACCAACTCTCAATGTGAGAAAGGGCAACGACGGCATCAAGAGGCTAGCAATTATGGAAGGGTAAGAGGCGATAATCCATGAACTCAACATTAGTCATAAAGAACTCACATACTTATTGCAAAAATCTACAAGATCAAAAACCAAAGCACTACGCCGATGCTCCTAGGGGATAGATTGGTAGGAAAAGACCATCGCCGTCCCCGACCGCCACTCATAAGGAGGACAATCAAATAACACCTCATGTTTCAAATTTGTTACATAACGCTACTATACGCATGCTACGGACTTGCAAACTTCAACACAAGCATTTCTGAAATTCACAACTACTCAACTAGCACGAATTTGATATTATCACCTCCATATCTCAAAACATTTATCAAGCATCAAACTTTTCTTAGTATTCAATGCACTGAAAGAAAGTTTTACAAATCTTGAATACCAAGCATATTATTATTAAGCAAAGTACCATGCTATTTAAGACTCTCAAAATAATCTAAGTGAAGCATGAGAGATCAATATTTTCTTTAAAACAAATCCACCACCGTGCTCTAAAAGATATAAGTGAAGTACTAGAGCAAAACTATCAAGCTCAAAAGATATAAGTGAAGCACATAGAGCAAAACTATCAAGCTCAAAAGATATAAGTGAAGCACAGAGAGTATTCTAACATATTCCAATTCATGTATGGCTCTCTCAAGAGGTGTGTACAGAAAGGATGATTGTGGTAAACTAACAAGCAAATACGCAAATAATACAAGACGCTCCAAGCAAAACACATATCATGTGGTGAATAAAAATATAGCTCCAAGTAAAGTTACCGATGGAAGTGGATTTAAAGAGGGATGCCTTCCGGGGCATCCCCAAGCTTTGACTTTTTGGTGTCCTTGTATTATATTGGGGATTCCATGGGCATCCCCAAGCTTAGGCTCTTGCCACTCCTTGTTCCATAATCCATCAAAAAATTCACCCAAAACTTGAAAACTTCACAACACAAAACTCAATGTAAATCTCGTAAGTCTGCTAGCTAAAGAAAACAAAAGACCACTTAAAGGTACTGTAATGAACTCATTATTTATTTATATTGGTGATAAACCTACTGTATTCCAACTTCTATGGATCATAAACTATTTTACTAGTCATAGATTCATCAAAATAAGCAAACAACACACTAAAAACAGAATCTGTCAAAAGAGAACAGTATGTAGTAATCTGCAACTAACGCAAACTTATGGAACTCAAAAAATTCAGCCAAAATAGAAAGACCTAGGAAATTTGTTTATTGATCAGAATCAATTGAATCACTATTTTATCACGTTCTGGTGATTTTTAACAATTGTTTTCGTGAACCTAAAGTTTCTGGAAATTACAGCAAGATCAAATAACTATTATCCAAGAAGATCCTATAGGTTTAACTTGGCACAAACACTAATTAAAACATAAAACCACATCTAAACAGAAGTTAGATGGATTATTTATTCTTAAACAGAAACAAAACAAAAAACTAAAATAAAATTGGGTTGCTCTCCCAACAAGCGCTATCGCTTAACACCCCTAGCTAGGCATAAAAGCAAGGATAGATCTAGGTATTGCCATCTTTGGTAGGCAATTCTTCAACGAGGCATCTACCTTCCTTAGAATATTCTTTCTTTCTAGTGATTATCAAATTTTTAGGCAAAAGATCGAAAAATTCATTCGTAGCAAATGGTTCCTTAATGATAGCAAAAAGATTGGGATGAATACTTATAGATTTAAGATCCGCGGTTTCCTTACTAGAGGATTCACCCTTATTCTTAGGAACATGCATAAGCTTAGAAATTTTAGTAGGTGGACTTGGAGTATTTTTACGAAGAAAAGCGTTTCCTAAGTTGGTCATGATACCTCAAGTTTATCAATTCTAGAGGAATCTTGATCTCTTTCTCATTAACTATGGGTTCCTTCTCCTTAATATTTTTCAAAGTTACTCCTGCCTTAGATCCATATTGGGTAATTTTATTGTGGATCTTTTTATCTAGATTTTCAATTAACTCAACGGTAGCAACTTTATTTTCAATAATTTCAGGTCTTTGCATTACATGCTCCAAAGTTAACATAGTTCCGTTAACCAAAAGAGGTGGTGAGCCAAATAAATCTATCATAGCATTATAAGAATCAAAAGTATGGCTACCCAAAAATTCCTCCGTAATTGTATCGAGGATATACCTATACCAAGGATTAGCACCTACATAAAAATGGCGGAGAAGAACTGAGGTAGATTGCTTCCGGTAGATTTATTTTGAGCATTGCAAATTCTATACCAAGCGCTTTTTAGATTTTCTCCTCATTTTGCTTAAAATTTAGAACTTCATTCTCGGAGACAACGGAGACGATATAAGACTAGCCATAACGACAAGCAAGCAATCCAACACACGAGCAAACAAGCTTAACGAGAAAAGGCAAATGAAAAGAGAGGGCTAATAAAACGGCAGGGTGAAGTGGGGAGAGGAAAACGATAGGCAAATGGCAAATAATGTAATGCGAGAGATAAGGGATTGTGATGGGTACTTGGTATGTTGACTTTATGAGACTCCCAAGAACGGCGCCGTAAATCCTTCTTGCTACGCCTTGAGCTTATGCTGGTTTTCCCCAAGAGGAGAGGATGATGCAGCAGAGTAGCGTAAGTATTTCGCTCAGTTTTTGAGAACCAAGGTATCAATCCAAGAGGAGGCCACGCGCAAGTCCCTCGTGACTCACAATAAAGCAAATTACTCCTCGCAACCAACGCAAATAGGGGTTGTCAATCCCTTCACGGTCACTTACGAGAGTGAGATCTGATAGAGATGATAGATAATATTTTTGGTATTTTTGGTATAAAGATGCAATGTAAAATACAAAGCAAAGTAAAAAAGCAAAGCAATAATAAAGCGTAGGAAGATTAATATGATGAGAATAGACCCGGGGGCCATAGATTTCACTAGTGGCTTCTCTCAAGAGCATAGGTAATTTACGGTCGGTGAACGAATTACTGTTGAGCAATTGACATAATTGAGCATAGTTATGAGAATATCTAGGTATGATCATGTATATAGGCATCACGTCTGCGACAAGTAGACCGACTCTCCTCAGCATCTACTACTATTACTCCACTCATCGACCGCTATCCAACATGCATCTAGAGTATTAAGTTAATGAAAACAGAGTAACGCCTTAAGCAAGATGACATGATGTAGAGGAATAAATTCGTGCAATATGATAAATACCCCATCTTTTATCCTCGATGGCAACAATACAATACGTGCCTTGCAACCCTTTCTGTCACAGGGTAAGGACACCGCAAGATTGAACCCAAAGCTAAACACTTCTCCCATTGCAAGAACTACCAATCTAGTTGGCCAAACCAAACGGATAATTCGAAGAGACTTGCAAAGATAACCAATCATACATAAAAGAATTCAGAGAAGATTCAAATATTGCTCATAGATAATCTTGATCATGAACCCACAATTCATCGGTCTCAACAAACACACCGCAAAAAGAAGATTACATCAAATAGATCTCCACGAGAGAGGGGGAGAACATTGTATTGAGATCCAAAAAGAGAGAAGAAGCCATCTAGCTACTAACTATGGACCCAAGGTCCGAGGTAAACTACTCACACTTCATCGGAGAGGCTATGGTGATGATGTAGAAGCCCTCCATGGTGGAATCCCTTCCATGAGCTCCAAAACAGGCCCCAAGATGGGATCTCGTGGATACGTAAAGTTGCGGCGGTGGAATTAGGCTTTGGTCTGTGATTCCATCTATTGGGGGTATGAGGTATATATAGGAGGAAGGAGTACGCCGGTGGAGCTTTGAGGGCCCACAAGGCAGGGGCGCCCTAGTGGGGGGCCCTCCACCTCGGGCCGCTTTGTGGCTTTCTTTGACGGAGGGTCCAAGTCTCCGGATCTTATCTCGATGAGAAATTCACGCCTCAAGATTTCATTCCGCTTGGACTCGCTTGATATTCCGCTTTCTTCAAATACCGAGATAGGCAAAAAAAAGAATTGGCTGGGCCTCCGTTAATAGGTTAGTCCCAAAAGTAATATAAAAGTGGAATATAAAGCCCAATATAGTCCAAAACAATAGATAATATAGCATGGAGCAATCAAAATTATAGATACGTTGGAGACGATCGTGACGTGCGCTGGTGTGCAGGAGTCGAGCTCGACCGGCCAAAGTTGTCGACGTGACAGGGACGGACCCATGCATCAGCGCCGTGCCTGTGTGGAGGCCCCGGGGGAGGCGATGATCGAGCCGGTGATTGCAGTTGGCAGGTTAAGCATGGAGAGCAGATCAACTTGGATAAATGCAGGAAGATACATGCCACCGGGTCCGGCTCGAGCGGCTTGGGAATAATGCAGCCCGAGGGGCACCCCCAACAAGGTAAGCTAAAGGCATAAGCAAAGGGATTCATGCCGCAGGGACATACCCATATGGCCTGGGAATAATGCAGCCTGAGGGGCGCTCCCAGCTAAATGAGCTTGGAAGATGTCACCGGTTCTCAGACGGCAGAGTTGGTGCACCAAGGCATGCGCCAAGAGACGACCTCATGAGCCGCCAGAACCCCGAGCCTCGTGAGGCCTGGGGCTCGAGAGGTTCCTCAAGACCGCCTCCATCTCCTTGAGGTTCCGATTGTCGGATGGGGTTCCGCAAACCCTTGAGGTTCAACACTGCGCGCCAAGTCTTTCCATCCTACCGATCACGCCTAGCTCGCTAAGATCTCGCGACGAACTCGACAAACTCGCAACACGTAAACACGACGCTTATATCGGTTCGGGCCACCGCCAGGTGTAATACCCTACTCTAGTGTGGTGGTGGTGGATTGCCTCTTGGGCTGATGATGAACAGTACGAGGGAAGAACAGCCTCCTGCGGTTGAGGTGTTCTTGTGAGTAGGCTCTCGATCGGGTTAGATCAAGCTAAGATGAGATGCCTCTACTATGGTGGCTAGCTCTACTTATATAGGCCCTGGTCCTCTTCCCAAATATCGAAAGCAGGTGAAGGGAGCCAACAACGATGGGCAAATTTAAAGGGGGGCAGCTAGTACAAGCTATCCCGACAAAAGTGGTCTTCGCCGCTAAAAGCTCCGTAGTGACGCCTGTCTTGGGCTCCACGATGACCTCCGTCTTGCCATCCTCCTGGTCTTGGTCTCGTTGCACCAATATAGCAACCTTTGCCTGATGCCTCGATACTCTTTGCATGCGCTGACCTCCTTAGCACCAAAGAGGAAATAAGGACGCTGTGCACGCTGGCGCCTGCCTGGCGCCCGCCTGGTGTCGTTCGTCATGGCTCACGTCACGAGAGCCTCGTGAGGTTTGCCTCGCTTGATATCTCCACTCGTGAGCCTTCCCTGCCAGGCCACCTGATGAGGTCTTGCGTCGCCCACCACGAGGCTTGGACCTCGCGAGGGTCTTGGATGCCTTGTTGATGAAGATGGTCGACGGCTCGGCCGGGCTTAGCCACGCCAGGCCGCAGTGCAAGTCTGGGACCCCTGCCCTTAACGCCAACATAGGCAGCACAAATTTGCAATGAATAAAGCACTAGAACAAAATCTAATTGGACCAATGGAGGAGTCACATACTAAGAAACAATCCCCCAAGCAGTTTTGTGAGAGGTGCTTGAGCAAGGAGATCAAAATCGCAGCAAAATAAGCTAGAACTCGTGCTTGAGCTGGATGGTGATTTTTGGGAGGAAGAAGAAGTGTGTGGTTGCAGGAATAAGTGGAGGGAGCCACCATGGGCCCACGAGGTCGGGCCAGACAGGGTGGGCGCGCCCACCCTCTTGGCTAGGTGCTTGCTCCCTCGCTGTGTTCTCAAGCATGATATTCTCAAATATTCTAGAAAAAATCATATTTCATTTTCGTGGCATTTGGAGAACTTTTATTTTCGGGTATTTTATATTGCACGGATAATTCGTAAAATGCATGTAAAATACTATTTTTACTTTATTTCAATTAAATAACAGAAAGTAAAGAGAGGGTACAAAAGGTTGTGCCTTCTAGTTTCATCCATCTCATGCTCATCAAAAGGAATCCACTAACAAGGTTGATCAAGTCTTGTTAACAAACTCATTCTGAATAACATGGAACCTGAGAAATTTCGATTAACACCATAAATTACCTCAATGGGGATATGCACATCCCCAATAATAAGAATATCATATTTCTTCTTGACAAGAGGAAGAGGAAATTCAAACCTCCAAAAATAATCGATGGAAATTTTCCAAAGAGAATTGATACTATGAACTTGAGGTTGTTTCCTTGAAAGTGTACCGTATGCTCATTACATTAACATGAAAAGTGACATTGCCTTTGTTGCAATCAATAACATCCCCGCAGTATTCAAAGAGGGTCTTCCAAGAATAATAGACATACTATCGCCCTCGTGAATATCAAGAATAACAAAGTCTCGTTAAAATAGTAACGCTTGCAACCACCACAGCACATCCTCACAAATACCGACAGTGTATAGCAGCTTGATTTATCAGCCATTTGCAAAGATATTTTAGTAGGTGTCAACTTATTCAAATCAAGTCTACGATATAAAGAGATAGGCATAACACTAACACCAGCCCAAGATCACATAAAGCAGCTTTTAACATAATTTCTTTTAATGGAGCATGGTATAGTTGGTACTCCTTGATCTCCAAGTTTCTTAGGTATTCCACCCTTAAAAGTATAATTAGCAAGCATGGTGGAAATTTCAGCTTCCTAGATCTTTCTTTATTAGTAACAATATCTTCATATACTTAGCATAATTATTCATTTTGAGCATGTCGCTTAATCGGATACGCAAAAGATAGGTCTAATCATTTCAGCAAAGCGCTCAAATCCTCATCATCCTTTTTCTTGGTTGGTTTGAGAGAAAAGGCATGGGTTTCTCAACCCATGGTTCTCTTCCTTTACCGTGTTTCCTAGCAACAAAGTCTCTTATCATAACGCTGATTCTTTGATTGTGGGTTATCAAGATCAACAAAGCAGTTCAATTTCTACATCATTATCATTACTAGGTTGAGCATCATCATGAACATCATCATTAACATTATCACTAGGTTCATGTTCATTACCGATTGTGTTTCAAAGATCGTAAATAGAAATATCATTTGGATTCTCGTGGTTCAAAGAATAGGTTCACTAGAAGCATGCAAAGTCCTATCATTTTTATTTTTCTTCTTTTAGAAGGACTAGGTGCATCAATATTATTTCTCCGGGAATCTTTTTCAATTCTCTTAGGGTGGCCTTCAGATACAAAGGTTCCCGAGTCATTCTACCAGTTCTAGCAGCCACTCTAACAAAGATAGTCATTTTTCTTACTATTCAATTCATTGAGCAAATCATTTTGAGCTTTAAGTACTTGTTCTACTTGAGTGGTAACCATAGAAGCATGTTTACTAATGAGTTTAAGTTCACCTTTAACATTAGCCATGTAATTACTCAAGTGTTCAAGCATATTGAATTACGCTTTTAATTCTCTACCAAAATAAGCGTTGAAGTTTTCTTGTTTAACAATAAAATTGTCAAACTCATCTAAGCAATCGCCTAGCGACTTATATTGAGGAATATCACCTTCATCAAATCTATAGAGAGAATTTACCTTTACTACCTGTGTCGGGTTATCAAGACCATGAGTTTCTTCAATAGGTGATGAATTAAGATCATATATTTCTTCGATAGGCGGTAAATTAAGACTATGTATTTCTTCAATAGGAGGTAAATTCTTAACATCTTCAGCTTTTAATACCTTTTCTTTCATAGATTTCTTTGCCTCTTGCATATCTTCAGATCGAGAAATAGAACACCTCTTCTTCGGAGTTGGTTTAGAATAGGCTCAGAGTTGGCTCACTGAGTGTCCAATTATTTTCATTTGTCAACATATTGTTCAATAGAATTTCAGCTTCATCTCGTGTTCTTTCCCCGAAAATGTAACCAGACAACTATCCAAGTAATCTCTCGAAGCATCGGTTAGTCCATTATAAAAGATATCAAGTATTTCATTTTTCTTAAGAGGATGATCAGCAAAGCATTATAATTAGAGAAGCCTCCCCAAGCTTGTGGGAGACTCTCTCTTCAATTTGCACAAAATTATATACTTCCCTTAGAGCAGCTTGTTTCTTATGAGCAGGAAATATTTAGCGAGAAGTAATAAATCATATCCCGGGACTACGCACACAACCAGGATCAAGAGACTTAAACCATATCTTAGCATCACCCTTTAATGAGAACGGAAATATTTTAAGGATATAAAAGTAGCGAAGTTCTCTCATCATTAGTGAACAGGTGGCTATATCATTTAATTTAGTAAGATGTGCCACAACAGTTTCGATTCATAGCCATAGAAAGGATCATATTCAACCGAGAAATTATATCAGATCAATGGAGAATTCATAATCCTTATCAATAACAAAGATAGGTGAAGTAGCATAAGCAGATCATATTTCATTCTAGCATTCGTAGTTTTTGTTTGCTTAGCTAATAATCTCTTAAGATCGCTTCTATCATTGCAAGCAAGAAAGTCTCTTTTAGTTTCTTCATCCATAACATAGCCCTCGTGCACAATGCATAATTCATATTTATTGGGAGAGCCTTCATCGTCACTATCATCAAAATTATCAGCCTAATGATTTCATTCTCTAGCCCTAGCAAGTTGTTCATCAAGAAATTCACCAAGTGGCACAAAGAGTATCAAGCATAGAAGTAGTTTCATCATAAGTATCATGCATAGCGTATGGCATCATCAATAACATGCATATATCGTAATGAATAGCGTAAGGGTTTAGGTGTCGCAAGCTTACTCAAAATGTAAGGTGAATCAAGTGCAGAGCTAGATGGCGCTTCCTTACCTCCCTCGTAGTTGAGGGATAAATCTTTGTTTTCTCGTCTTTCAAGTTCTTCATAGTGATCAGCAGATATAAATACCAAGTGACTCAAAGAGTAGAGCTATGCTCCCCGGCAACGACGCCAGAAAATAGTCTTGATAACCCACAAGTATAGGGGATCGCAACAGTTTTCGAGGGTAGAGTATTCAACCCAAATTTATTGATTCGACACAAGGGGAGCCAAAGAATAGTCTCAAGTATTAGCAGCTTGAGTTGTCAATTCAACTACACCGGATAACTTAGTATCTCGCAGAAAGTATTTAGTAGCAAAGTAATATGGAAGTAACGGTAACGGTAGCAAAAGTAATATTTTGGGTTTTGTAGTGATTGTAACAAGAGCAACGGAAAAGTAAATAAGCAAAGAACAATATGTGAAAAGCTCGTAGGCATTGGATCGGTGATGGAGAATTATGCCGGATGCGGTTCATCATGTAACAATCATAACATAGGGTGACACAGAACTAGATCCAATTCATCAATGTAATGTAGACATGTATCCCGAATATAGTCATACGTGTCGGATTTCGGGTTCCGCAGACTTAAGGTTCAACTCAAAAGGAGATCCAACACTCCACCGCCTCGCACTCGCCAATCGCAGGACCTAAACTACTAGCAAGAACAGACAAGAGACGAAGATCTATACTAGTTCGGGCCACCGCTGTGGTGTAATACCCTACTCTAGTTTGTGGTGTGGTGGATTGCCTCCGGGCTATTGAGGAACATATAGGAAGAACAGCCCCGCGAGGGTCTGCTCTGGTGGGTGTGATGAACTGCTAAGTGGTATCCCGTCGCCTAGCTTTAGGATCGGTCTCTATCTCTCTCTCTGGATTCCAAATGCCGAAATCCTCTCTATCCGATTGTTCTACGATGGTGGCTAGCTCTGCTTATATAGACGAAGGACCTGGGCCTCTTCCCAAATATTGAGCGGGAAGGGCGCCAACAATTGGCCATTTTGAAGGGGAACAGCGGGTACACTTATCCTGACTAAAGTCGGTCCTCGCCGCCAAAGGCTCGTGATGACGCCTGCTTGGGCTCCACGATGACTCCTTCCAAACCGCTGGGGCTGGTCTTGGTCTTGTTGCAATCAAACGGATGCCTTTGCTTGATGCTCGCCGCGCTTGCTCCCTTTGCACCAAAGAGGAAAGGAGGACGCCAAGCGTGGGTCGGGCGCCTCGACTAGCGCCTCTTGGTCGCCATGGCTTGGCGCCATGGGCACCTCGCGAGGTACCCCGCTTGAACTCTCCGCCTCATGAGCCACCTCGACGAGGCCGTGGCTCGAGGAAGCTCCTTGTCGCCCCGCCTCATGAGGCTTGGCCTCGCGAGGGTCTTGAGCTTGTGTTGATGAAGATGGGCTGTCCTGGCCTCCTTGAGCCACGCTGCAGTGTGCAAGTCTGGGACCCCTGCTCCTGCAACGCCGACAAGAGCCCCCGCCCACGGGCGCCCAACTTGGCCGAGCAGAGAGAGAAAGGGCAAGGCGGCGTCATGGGCCCTAACAGCTCAAGGCCTTGGGCGACGCTGGCGGCGGTTGATTGACGTGGCGGCACTGCTCCCCCACGCCCTTATTTCGCGGCCTTGCTAGGCGGACACGCTGCTGCACACATCTGTTCCTCTCCGCTGCTTGCGCGCTCCCGCCCTTCCCTCTCGAACTCCAGCTTCCATTTCCAATCCAATCTCGATCTCCCCCTTCGACGCCATGGTCTGACGAAGAAGGGAAAGGGAAGAAACCTCGCCTCCGCCGCCGCCGCCGGGCGGCCTCCGCTGTCAATTCACAATCATACTCAATCTAGAGAGCTTGGGCAAGGTCAGTTCGGCTCGCTACCTCCTTCAACGAATGCGGAGGACGACAGCTTGGCCCGGCCCCACTTCTCCATCGATGTGATAGTCATTGATGTCCCAGATTTCACGACGCCTGTATGGGCTGGTTCCCCTTCTCTCGATTTCTTCAATGCCGCTGCTTTCCCACCATCGATCCACATGATGCGCCCGGGTCCCGAGTCCATTACTCTCCTCTCGGTCTTCTCCTTCGCTTAGAGGCAATGATGGGCATCCTTCCTGCTGCCTTGCTGCGCCACTTCTTCTCTCTCGCGCTTTGTCGACCCCACTCAATGCTCGGCGCGGCGTGAGCTTGCCGCCGCCGTCCGAGACAGCGGCCTCGTGGATTGACTTCAGCTTGCCTCCGCCACGGGCTGAGTTCCGCGAGAGGTGGTCAGACGTGGATGTGGGGTGCCCAACCCCGCTATCGGAGCTAACCTCGCCGCTGTCCCCAATTCAGCCGGGGCCAGAGACGCCAAGCCCTCGCCATCTTCGTCTGGGCGCCGCTTGCTGCTCCTCGAGGTCGCTTGTCGTGACAGCAGCCAAGGTGGTGAAGGAGTTCTTGATGCGCCGCATTGCTCCTCTCCAAAGCCATTCCCACCGGATGTGGGCCTTCAACGGGCCTGGTGACTGTATGAGGCTCCAGGAAGAAGACCTGACGCCTGAAGCGCTAAGGAGAGTGCTCCTGGTCCTGACTGGCGACCCTAACCACGGTGGCATCCGCATGAGGGGCCTTGCTGCACTTCCGCTGAATAGGGGTGATTTGGTGAACCAGACACCTATCTTCGATGAATGGGGGCTGCGCCCGCTGGTCTCCTGTGGGCCTCGCGAGAATCCAGTGGTGGTGACAGCCCTTCCAGCGGCCAAGGCGGCTCCTCCTCAAGTGGTGGAGCAGGAGGCACGAGCCGCCAGAGGTCAAGGGACCCAATGGGTGACAGCGCGGGCGATGCTCGTGAGGGGCGGCTCCTCGAGGCTCATGCCGCTGGGCCGAGGGCGGCAGGCAGCCGCCTGCAGGCTCATGGATGGAGCCCCGAGGCCCCTGCCGCTTCTCTTGGTGAGGCGACTAGCAGCACAGGCAGCAGACGCCTCGACGCAAGTCGCCTTTGATGCGCCTCCTCGCCAGCAGCCGATCCCTCGTGCTCAAATCTTGGGCTGCTTCAGCGTGAACTTCGAGGCCCTCCGAAGAGAAGGGAGGCCCCGGGCGATGATTACCCTTGTTGCTCGCTGAAGCGCAGAAGTACTTCTGCCATCGGCGAGTAAGCCTTCTCTTCTCCAGCCCCCGATTCTTCTGCTGCTTGTATCGATCCCAGCCTGCAGCCCTTCCGCCGAGCTCATGGAGACGGGTGAGGAGCCGCCTCGCCGGCTTCGCCTCCCCCAGCCCTCGAGTGCTCCAAGCAAGGGAGCTTTGTGGTGAGGGCGACCGGGCAGGTGAGCCGCCCCGAGGCGCTGTCAGGCCCTGCGCTACGCGATATTTCCTCACGAGCCTTCCCGAGGCATAGCTAGCTCGCCAGGCTTTCGCCTGGTCGTGGACGGCGATTGGCTGAGACGCTCTCGCCTCGTCTGGGATGGGCTGGCCTGTGCCGGGCTTCAGGCGCGCGCGCCCGCCGCCGCGAGGGTGCGCCTTTCGCCTCGCCCGGAGGGGGACTGCTGATTCGCTGGTTCTTGCGCCTGTCTGGGCGGTCGATGGTGTGGAGGACGGCGCGAAGGCAGTTCGGGAGCGCCGCGCCTTCGCCAAGGATTTCTTCAAGGGCGGCCGACGCGTGAGCCTTCTTGGTGAAGAGCTTGTCGACAAAGACGCGCGCTTGAGGCCGAGGGCCCGCGCCGCCGCAGAGAGGCGCGAGCCGAGGGCGCCGCTTTGCGCGCCGCCAACCGCGATCTTGATGATGAAGAGGCTGGCGTCACTGGCAGCCTCGAGAGGCCTGCTCTCGGCCGCCGAGGAGGCCCGGCAGCTAACAGCGGCGAGAGGCGGCGGAGGAGCGGGCACGGAACTCCGGCCCAAAGGTCACTGCTGAGGAGCAAGTTGAGCTGCGCGAGGCAGCCCTTGCGCCGATGAAGGTGGCCTCCAGCCGACTCGGGCGGAGCTCCGTGA
Source organism: Aegilops longissima (assembly GCA_021605205.1). NCBI lineage: Eukaryota > Viridiplantae > Streptophyta > Magnoliopsida > Poales > Poaceae > Aegilops > Aegilops longissima. The sequence goes on along the minus strand of JAHIAM010001115.1, from coordinate 13,220 downwards.
AGCGTGAGGAGGCGCCGACGCTGAAGCCGCTGAACGCTGCGAGTACGAAAGCCGGGAGATGAGGGAGCGCTACACGCGGGCAGAGGATGAGGTTGCAGCACGGGAAGCCCGCCATGGAGGAGGCCGACGCCGAGTGAGGTGGCGCGCCGAACCTCGAGCGAGTTTGAGGAGCGGTTGGGGTTGATCAAGGCCGAGGCCGAGGGCAGGACTGCTGCCTTGAGGGCCAAATCGAGGAGGCGACTCGGCGGGCCGATGCTCTTCGGCCGCCTCGAGGTGGCGCAGAGGGAGTCCACCACCTCTCGTGCCAAGGCGCCTTCTTCACCAACGGGTGGAGGAGGCCGAGGCCGAAGCGCCGCTGTACGACGAGATGCGCCAGCGGCGAATCTCGAACATGAGCATGGTCCCATGCTCGCCACGCCCGGAAAGAGCTAACGCAGCCTTGATAATATCCGCGAGGCGGCAGAGGTGCACCGCGACGCGTTAACTACGCCGCAACCTTCGCTTCACTAACGTGGTGGCGCGGGCCGAGGCGCGGTCGGTCGTACGGCAGGTTGGTGGAGGAGAGGAGTCGCACGCTGCTCGGGCGCCGCTTTCTCTCGTGTCTTCAGCCATCTCCGGACATGGACCTCACTTCGATTTTGACGCAGCCATCGCTTCAGCTTCCCTGTGCCGTCCGGGTGACTCGCGCGACCGGTGGAAGATAACGTGATGCCTCGTCCGGCCTTTTGCTTCGGACGACGACGGCGTGGTCGTGGGCCGCCGGCGAGGGCGGCGTGGTGAACGCCCGACGCCGCCGACGATCACGCAGACAACGACGGCGAGGCCAGCCGACGCAAAGAACGGCTCAGAGGTGCTCCCGAGGATGCATTGGGGATTTGTTCGACCGATCATGTATTGTCCTTGTTCCATTACCCCGCATGAATAGAACTCAGGTTTTGGCCTGATGGAGGTGAGAGCATTTTGGGAGGGGAGCCCTCATGTAAAACTTGTGTTCTTCAGATAGCAGTGTTACATCGCCCATACGCCCGCCGCCAAGTGGTTGGCTAAGCGCGCTAGTTGGATGGTTTACCTTGTTTCAGACGAGCCCCGAGATAGCTCGCGGAGGCCGAGGCGATCTGAGTGTCACCGATCGAATCCGAGGGACTGCAGAAAAACCCTCCGAGAGGACGCGCGGCGACAGTCAAGTTGCACGCGAGCTTGGTTTGGCCTGCTCATGAGGGGCTCGCGAGGGGAGGCAGCCGAGGCGGAGTTGTAAATCAAACGCGAGAGATTTGCTCAAACGAGACTAAGCACCCTTCCCGAATACGCGCAAATCTTCGAGCTCAAATTCAACTTAAATCCAACAGGGAAAACGACACCGAGAGGGAAAACCAATGAAAGCAGAAAAGGCCGCGTCCGCACCTAGTCTAGTCTTGGACGCCTTCTCACCAAATAAGGAGCTAAGTGCTGCTATCGGGCGAGGAGGGAGCCCTGTGGCCTGAGGCCGCACCCTCGAGACTCCGGGCGTGTACAGCCCCACTCATTATTACGTGAGAGTATCACGGGCGGCGAAGCTTCACAGCACCGGGCCTTCTTCACAGTACCGCCTTGCTTTATATTGCCGACGAGGCCCCGCCTTGCGCCACACTTCTAGTGCCACCGACGACAACCGAAACCAGGACGCCGGTGGGGTAGAGCGGTCGCCAGCGTTCCCCGACAACCACGGGTCCTCCGCCAGGCAGGCCCCGAGGCACCTCCCCGCAGAGGGCCTACCTCCCGAGAACGCTTTGTTCAACGCCGCGGTGGTGATGTCGGATCTCGCCTTCTCCGCAGCCCCTCGCGCCCCTCCCGAGGGGTAGGAGATCTGGGAGCGGGCAGCCGCCGTCGGGCGACATGTACCGCCGCGACCTATGGTTAGCGATGTTTGCTCTTGAGGAAGTAGCGGTACCGATAATCGCCGCCCGGGCGTGACCAGTGGGACCGCCTCGAGACTCCCGGAAGAGCGTGGCTTCGGCGCCTCATCCCCAGATTGGGCTGAGGAGCGAGTCTTGTTCTCCCTCATGCGGTGCCCTTGGTCCATCATGGGGGCACGATTCTTCCGGCGCCACATCCCGGCCACGCCAGAGTGCTGAGCGTGCCTTGCTGCTCGCTGATGCGCCCGCCGTGGGTGGTGGCGCGCGCGTCCACCAGTCCGTAAGTTGCGCCGAGTACTTTTTCTCATGGGCCGGGCGGGCAACCTCACGCCGCCCGGCGCCGACAGCTTTGCCGGTGCTAGAGTAGCTTTGGAGCCCGCGAGCGCGGAGCTCCTGCCGGCCGCCTCGGCCCGAGGTGGGAGTTGGGTGCGAAGGGGTGAGCCTCGAGGCGGCGGCCTGTGAGCTCCGCCACTCGCTCCAAAGAAGACGTCCGCGCCGCTTCCAAAGAGCTCGCACCGCAGCAGCCTCGGCCACCGTGAGCGCCTCGAAGTTCGCCTCTGCCCCGGCGGGTGTACGGTGATGTGGTCGCGGCGTGGTTGGAGGCTCTTGCCGCCGACCGTGCTCGCCATGTGTGAGAGCTGCCGAGGCTCGTCTGCATGCCGCCCATGCCCGCAGCGCCCCAGCGGACCGCGAGCTGCCTGGGCACGGGTCGCCCGAGGCGAAGCGGCTCAAGGTGGGCGGGCCACGCCGCCTAAGGATCTGGTTGCCCGCTGGTCGCGGACATGGTGATGACGATGCGACGGGACACGAGGTGGCGTATATGGATTCCGGCGACTTTACCGGGCGCGCCAAATGTCGATTTCGGTTCCGCACTTTAAGGTTCAACTCGGGTGCGCGGAGATCTAACCCTCCACCGCCTCGCACTCACCGAATCGCAGGGACCTAAACTACTAGCAAGAACAGCACAAGAGACGCAAGATTTATACTAGTTCGGGCCACCGCTAGGTGTAATACCCTACTATAGTTTGTGGTGTGGTGGATTGCCTCTGGGCTATTGAGGAACAAGACAGGAAGAACAGCCTCATGAGGGTCTGTTCTTGGTGGGTGTGATGAACTTCTAAGTGGTATCCCATCGCTCTAGCTTGAGGATCGGGTCTCGTCTCTCTCTCGATTCCAAATGCCGAATCCTCTCTATCCCATCGTTTCACGATGGTGGCTAGCTCTGCTTATATAGACGAAGGCCCCGGCCTCTTCCCAAATATTGAGCGGAAGGGCGCCAACAATTGGCCATTTTGAAGGGGAACAGCGGTACACTTATCCCGACTAAAGTCGGTCCTCGCCGCCAAAGGCTCGTGATGACGCCCGCTTGGGCTCCACGATGACTCCTTCCACCGCTGGGGCTGGTCTTGGTCTTGTTGCACCAAACGGATGCCTTTGCTTGATGCTCGCCGCGCTTGCTCCTTTGCACCAAAGAGGAAAGGAGGACGCCAGCGGGCAGGCGCCTCGATCGCGCGCCTTTGGTCGCCATGGCTTGCGCCATGGGCACCTCGCGAGGTACCCCGCTTGAACTCTCCGCCTCCTCATGAGCCAGCCTGACGAGGCCGTGCCTCGAGGAAGCTCCTTGTCGTCCGCCTCATGAGGCTTGGCCTCGCGAGGGTCTTGAGCTTGTGTTGATGAAGATGGGCTGTCCTGGCCTCCTTGAGCCACGCCGCAGCCGCAGTAGGCAAGTCTGGGGACCCCTGCTCCTGCAACGCCGACAACACGTGCTTATGGAAAAGAACTTGCATGACATCTTTTGTCCTACCCTCCCGTGGCAGCGGGTCCTAGCGAAACTAAGGGATATTAAGGCCTCCTTTAATAGAGTACGGACCAAGCATTAACACATAGTGAATACATGAACTCCTCAAACTACGGTCATCACCGGAGTGGTCCCGATTATTGTCACTTGGGTTGCGGATCATAACACATAGTAGGTGACTATAGACTTGCAAGATAGGATCAAGAACTCACATATATTCATGAAAACATAATAGGTTCAGATCTGAAATCATGGCACTCGGGCCCTAGTGACAAGCATTAAGCATATCAAAGTCATAGCAACATCAATCTCGTAACATAGTGGATACTAGGGATCAAACCCTAACAAAACTAACTCGATTACATGATAAATCTCATCCAACCCATCACCGTCAGCAAGCCTACGATGGAATTACTCAAGCACGGCGGTGAGCATCATGAAATTGGTGATGGAGGATGGTTGATGCTGACGACGGCGATGGATTCCCCTCTCCGGAGCCCCGAACAGACTCCAGATAAGCCCTCCCGAGAGAGGTTAGGGCTTGGCGGCGGCTCCGTATCGTAAAACGCGATGAATCCTTCTCTCTGATTTTTTTTTCTCCCCAAACACGAATATATGGAGTTGGAGTTGAGGTAAGTGGAGCGTCAGGGGGCCCACGAGGCAGGGGGCGCGCCCAGGGGGGCAGGCGCGCCCTCTACCCTCGTGGACAGGTGGAGGCCCCCCTGACGTGGATTCTTCTTCCAGTATTTTTTATATTTTCTAAAAGTAAGTTCCGTGGAGTTTTAGGTCATTCTGAGAACGTTTGTTTCTGCATATAAATAACACCATGGAAAGTCTGCTGGAAATAGCGTCAGTCGGGGTTAGTTCCATTCACATCATGCAAGTTAGAGTCCAAAACAAGGGGGAAAAGTAGGTACGACGGAGACACATCAGTGACTTCCGGAGTCCTGCTAGCCTGCGACAGCCCGGATTCCCGGAGTCCTGTTAGCACAGTTGCTACAGCCCGGATTCACACGCTGATGACCGACATGCTCGATGTTGTTTCATGTATGACTGTCCCCGTAAGTTAGTGCCACTTTGGGTTCACGACTAGTCATGTCGGCCCGGGTTCTCTGTCATATGGATGCTAGTGACACTATCATATACGTGAGCCAAAAGGTGCAAACGGTCCCGGGCCAGGTAAGGCGACACCAATGGGAATACCGTGCGTGAGGCCGCAAAGTTATATGATGTCTTACATGCTAGATCGGTGACTCGTAATCGGGTCCCGACAGCTACCCTGCTCGCGGCTCATGGGGTCCATAATATCGCCACCATCGTAACAGCCCCAAGTCGTCTGCCTTGTAGTTGATACATTGAGTTAGTCTCGCCTGTGGACGATTCACCATCAGATTAGATGGCCGTCTCACCGCCAGACACAGAGCCTGCCAATTCAGCCCCATGGATAAATCCAACAAAAGCACACTTCACAACGGGTTGAATCTGGGCGGGTCGTGCACGCTGAGCCGTCTCGATGATGTCGGTGCAGATGTCCGGCTCAGGGCCCGGTTCGTCGATCTTGCCGATGAAGACGTGGGTTCCACCAAAGGGGACCTGATACCTGTACTCAATTGAGCCGGCCTCGGGGCCTCAGCCTGCGTCATCGATGTAGAGCTTGCTGCGACGACTCTTGGTCATCCGTCCCACAGCGTATCCCTTGATCCCTTCAAAGATGCCCTTCAAGAACTCAAAACCACTGTGCACAGGCCCCACGGTGGGCGCCAACTGTCGTGGAATTGTCACGGCAGATGTCCTAGTGGAAGGACTTAGTTATGGAGCCATCACGACGAGGTTAGCTTAAAGGGGTTAAAACGGGACAGAGGACACGAGGAGTTTATACTGGTTCGGCCCCTTGCGATGAAGGTAAAAGCCTAATCCAGTTTGAGGTGGTATTGCTAGGGTTTCGATTACCCGCGAGTGAATACGCTTAGCCTGGCTTCCGATCTGTTGTTTCTTGCCCTAAGCCGCTGCCGGGTCGTCCCCTTATATAAATGGGTTGACGCCCCACGGCTTACAGAGTCCCGGCCGGCTCATACAAACGTGTCCGGCCCGGTGACTTATCTTACATGCCTTACAATACAAGTCACATATACATGGCGGTTTACACTTACGGGCCTTAAGCCGCCTTTGGGCTTTGGGCCCTTTAACAAGCCTACTACATGAACCACCATCTTCAACATATTCATGGGCTTGGTTTATGAACCGTCATTGGGATAACCCGGCCCCTCCTGGGCGAGTCATATCCAATAGTCTGATCCCCAACACCGGTGACGATGGAGATCATGACGGTGCTTTGGAGATCAAGATCAAAGGCACAAGATGATGATGGCCATATCATGTCACATTTTTGATTGCATGTGATGTTTATCTTTTATTCATCTTATTTTGCTTAGTACGGCGGTAGCATTATAAGATGATCCCTCATTAAATTTCAAGGTATAAGTGTTCTCCCTGAGTATGCACTGTTGCGACAGTTCGTCATGCCAAGACACCACGTGTTGATCGGGTGTGATAAGCTCTACGTTCACATACAACGGGTGTAAGACAGTTTTGCACGTGCAGAATACTCGGGTTAAACTTGACGAGCCTAGCATGTACAGACATGGCCTCGGAACACTAAGACCAAAAGGTTGAATGTGAATCATATAGTAGATATGATCAACATAGAGATGTTCACCATTGAAAACTACTCCATCTCACGTGATGATCGGACATGGTTTAGTTGATATGGATCACGTGATCATTTAGATGACTCAAGGGATGTCTATCTGAAACGCCCTCGATGCGGCTATATCTCCCACGTGTCGAAGCACGACTTAGAGGCATAACCGCATTGAAAGCAATGTCGCAAGTGAGGTAATCTTCACACAACCCATGTATTACATAAGGGAAAAGAGATACATAGTTGGCTTACAATCGCCACTTCACACAATACATGAGTAAAACATTACATCATACAGATACAATCAAGGTCCGACTACGGAACCAAAATAAAAGAAGACTACCCCAAATGCTACACAGATCCCCGATCGTCCCAACTGGCTCCACTATCGATCAACTCAAACGAAACAACACAAAGAACAAGATCTTCATCGAGCTCCTCCTTGAGCTCGGGTGCATCACCCGCACGGTTAGTCGGCACCGCAAATTGGTTTTGAAGTATCGGTGAGTCACGGGACTCAAAGAATCTCACACCATGAGATCAAGACTATTTAAGCTTAAAGGTAGGACAGGGTAGTGAGGTGGAGCTGCAGCAGTTTACTAGCATATATGGTGGCTAACATACGCAAAAGAGAGCGAGAAGAGGAGCAAAGCACGGTCGAACAACTATGATCAAGAAGTGATCCCGAAACTACTTACGCCAAGCATAACTCCAACATCAGTGTTCACTTCCCTGACCACCGAGAAGAGACCATCACGGTTACACACGCCGTTGGTGTATTTTAATTAAGATCAACTTCGGGTTTTCTACAACCGACATTAACAAATTCCCATCTGCCACATAACCGCGGCACGGCTTTGAAAGTTCAAACCCTGCAGGGTGTCCCAACTTAGCCCATGATAAGCTCTCGCGATCAACGAAGAATAGACCTTCTCCCGGAAGCCCGATCAGCCTCGTAATCCCGCTACAAGACATTTCACAGAATAAAACAAGACCAAGAAGACCGCCTGATGCTACCGACAATCCCGATAGGAGCTGCACATATCTCGCTCTCGTGGCAACACCGGATGAGACAAAGTTACGAGTAAAACCAACCTCAAGTTGCCCTAAGGTGGCCCAGAGGGGTTCGGTTCGGCCAAGACTTAGAGAAGCACCGTCCGGGGGCTAATAAAGATGACCCTTGAGAGCGCGACTCCCAAGGGAAAAGTAGGTGGTGGTGAGGCAAATGGTAAAACCAATGTTGGGCCTTGCCGAAAAGTCTTATTCAAAGCGAACTGTCAAGGGGGTCCTATAAATCACCCGACCGCGTTAGGGACGCAAAATCCGGGAACATAATACCGATATGACGGAAACTAGGCGGCAAGAGGAACAAAACACCAGGCATAAGGCCGAGCCTTCCACCCTTTACCAAGTATATAGATGCATTAATTAAATATGATATATTGTGATATCCCAACAAGTAAACATGTTCCAACAAGGAACAACAACTCCATGTTCCAACAAGGAACAAACTTCGTCTTCACCTGCAACTAACAACGCTATAAGAGGGGCTGAGCAAAGCGGTAACATAGCCAAACAACGGTTTGCTAGGAAATGATGGTTAGAGGTTTGACATGGCAATTTGGGATGGCTTGATATAGCAAGTGGTAGGCATCGTAGCATAGGCATAGCAAAAGAGCGAGCATCTAGCAAGCAAAGATAGAAGTGATTTCGAGGGTATGGTCATCTTGCCTGAAATCCCGCAAGAAAGAAGAACGAGTCCATGAAGAAGAACGAACGGAAGTAGTTGAACGAATCCTCACAATCGCAACATTACCGGAACCGAGAAGCAACACCGGAAAGAAACAAACAACATGATAAATGCACAAGCATAAACATGGCATGATGCACAAACAAATATGATGCATGTCCGGTTTAAAGAGGCATGGCATGGCAATATGCACAAACAACACTACAAGTTAAGTGGAGCTCAATATGCAACGAGTTGCATATTGACGGAACACCACAACACTTATTTAGTTCTCTCTCGGTTAGGTACTCAACAATATTAAATGTTATTAAACATGGCAAGAGGTGGAGCATAATTAAACTAGCTATTTAGGCAAGATTAAATGAGGCCGGAAATAAGAAACAACAATTCCGGAAAAATCCCCATGAGCAATATTTTAGATTCGGTACTGATCTGCCCTAAACACACTTTTAGAGTTGTTAAACAGCAACATCAAGTGGACCATGTTAATCTAGGCATTTTTCTACCCCATTTACATATAAAGAACATTTAAATCCGAGTTACGGTTATTTAGTTATGAATTAAAGCATTTTAGCATGGCATATTAGCAAATTAATGCAAACATCAATTTAAACATTTTAACATGGGATGAAAATGGCATATTATTAATCTACACAATTTTCTGAGCATATTACATATAAAGTTTGTTTAAATCCGATGCACGGTTGATGAGTTATTAAATGCATGAAGCTTAGGGGGTTTTCTATAAAATAGTTAAATCCTGGGATAATCAGTAAAATCGCAGAACGGAAAAAAAACCCACTCTGGGCCGAAACTGGCTGGCCCAGCAGTGCACGGGGGCGGGGCTGCTCACCAGGCCTCATGGGCCGGAGAGGTAGCTGGGCTGGGCCGGTCGCGGGCTGAGAGCGCGGGGCCCAGTAGAGGAGCTCGGTCGTCCTCCTCCCGATCCCGCCTGGATCGGGGAGGCAGGTCAACGGCGGCGGCCGCGGCGACGTGGTACAAGCAGGCCGGGCGAGGGTGGAGCTCAGGATGGCGGAACGGGCAGACCCCGCCCCCCGGCCAAGGATCCGGCCAGGCAGAAGCGAGCTCGCTGTTAGGGGCGGCGCCATGGCGGGGTTCTCGGGGACGAGAGAGAGAGATGGGGTCGTGGAGAGAGGAGGAAAACAGACGGGTGGCGCGGCTCACCGCGACGAGCGCCGAAGACGCGAGACGCCCGGCAGGAGCTTCGCCGCGGCGACGCGGGGAGAGGTCCGGCGAGGCGGAGGCGCCGGAGGCGGCCGTGCGGGCGAGGGAGCTGTGCACGGGCGGCGGCGCTGGGCCTCGGCCCAGATCGGGCCCAAGGCGGGCATGGATGGCTCCGCGGGCCTGCGGCGGCCGAGGCGCGGGAAGCCAGTGTGGCGCCATGGAGAGGCCGAGAGCGGTGGCTGTGGCGGCGCGGCCAATGGCGATGCGACAAGTGGCGGGGAGAGGTGGTCGGCGGCGGATCCGAGGAGGAAGCGGCGGCTGGAAGGTGGCTGGTGGTGATTGGGGCGCGGATTTCGAGGAGGAGGAAGGGGAAGGCCAAAAATGGCATGTGGATGTGTTTAAATAGGCACGGGGTCTAGGTTAGGGGCGTTTGAGGCCGATTTCGGGCATCGGATTTCGATCCGACGGTCCGGGGCGGAGGGAGACTAGGTGAGGGGTTGGTGGGCTGTGTAGAATGCATTGGGCTGAGAAGAGAGAGGTTCGACAAGCAGTTTCGAGACCAAACGTCTGACGAAAATACCGCTATATCCCGTTACATATATAACGGTTGGGCAATCAAACGAACTCCGAATGCGATGAAACTTGGCAAAGCGGCCTGTCTACACTATAATAAGACCGCATGACAAGTTGCAACCCATTCCGAGAACATTTTATGCCACTTATAAAATAATATTTCGAGGTACAGGCGGCGCTGCAAGGTAGTGTATCCGGACTCGAACGGACAACGGAGAGAACCGCGGAACTCGAACGGATGCAAGTTTTGAAAACATGCGGATGAAATGCGATGATGCCATGAGACGAGAAGCATAACAAAAACAAAATGCAAAACAATGCATAAAACCCAACCACGAAGGAAATAATAAATCACATCTCCTAAAGGGCAAGAGTCGGAGTTACGAATATGGAAAGTTGTATCCGGTGTTACAACACTCCACCACTACGAGAGGATCTCGCCCCGAGATCTAGGATGGCACCGGAGGGAAAAGGAAGAGGAAGATGAGAGGTAAAACTAAGTTGCTTCTTTGACAAACGAGTGAAACCAAAGAACCTTGAGAGGTTGAGCAAAAAGAAAGAAAGAACACAACGAAGATGAACAAGGTTGAAAACAATCCGTTAGAAAAGAGGAACAAGGAACATTACGATAACTTGAAGGTTGAAAAGGCATGAATCAAGAGTTTAATGGACAAGATAGAATTCGAAACCACTCCGGTTAAAACAAGATGAGAGAGGAAGAATGATATAATTTGGGCAGCACTCCGACTGAACATGGAAGGAATATAACATGAACTTGAGAAGATGGTATGATACTTGATGAAATCAACAACATACTGCCTCCGGAACTATTGAAAAAAAACACAAGGGGTAAGAAAGATTTCAGACAGCTCTCCGGTTGAGGAAGCAGGCAAAACTTGATAAGATGAGAGAACTCGAATGAAAACATGATACTCCTTAAATGGATAAGCAAGAAAAGAACATGATCTTGACAAAAGAAAGATGATGGGTCGAAGAGTGCAACATCACAATGCCTCCGGAAGAAAAATTGAAGATAGGTCATTGGAATAAAAGGAATGGAGAAGTAAATGACAACTTCTGCCACAAATGAACTTGGAAAAGCACCCTTGCAAAGAAGAATTGAACGGAGTTGTTGGAAAACCAACAACGAAATGAATAAGCTTGTAGTGGGCTTATGGAAACATCTCCACATTATGAGGTGAGCTTCTGCCACCAACGGAAACAAACGATTGGATTGATATCAACAAGGAGACGAGAAACTTATATCACCGTGAGGACAAATGAAGAACTTGGGTCATTTACAAGCACCATAAATAGCAACAATCCTTAGGGAAAGCTTTAGGTGAAATATAGCCCAAGATAAGTCCAATGAAGAGATTGATGGATTTAAAATACCTCATTCTTGACAACATGTGAATCATGAAACACGAACTCAAATTGTCGAGAATGACATAACACCACCTCAAAAGATAAGGTAGAAAGAATTGCACTTCGAAATGCAAGAAGAAGAATGCTTGAACTCCTCAAAACAAAACATGTGTTGAGCACCATGTTTATTTTTAGAGTATAGCTTGGCGGATCATAACTCCGAGAGAAAACTTGAAGAACAATTGAAGAATGAAAGGAATCCTTGACGAACCACCATGTAGAACCTCCATGATAAACTCCGGTAACCAAAAGGATGATAAAAGAAAGAGAAGTTGACAACACAAGGTGAAGCCTTGCAGTGATAAGAAGAAGCTTTGAAATGATATAACCGAGAAAAGTTGGAACTCCTAAAGGCAAGATGAAGCATCTCGCATCAAATTGTGATATGATGAACAAACTCCTAAGAAGAGATGAACAACTTAGAACTGAGAAATTGATACCATTACGAACTCCGAAGAATGAGTCAATCACTTGGATGAAACACGAACAAGAATTATGTTATGCGTATCCTTCACCAATTTAGATTGATGACAAGCAATGGATTTGGCATACTACTTATTCCCGTAGAAAAGATTAAGATAGATATGGCGCAAACTTGAGAAGGTCTTCAACGAACCACCGGTAGGGTTGGAAAGAACGAATGAGTCTATATGATAACGAAGGAAGAGAACTCTTGAACAAACCACCATAAGAATTGAAAATGAAAGTAGCAAAGGCACAATTCACCAGGAAGAATTAGAAAACGAATAAAGATGCTTGACAGAATTTAGATACATTAGAACGAAGAGATCATGAACTGATTAGAGGATATTTCGACGATGCACCGGTATGATTTGGAGAACGAGAGCTGAAAGCTGGAATGAATAATTCGAGATGATGGGCTCAAGAATCAAACTGAAAAGACTCTGAATTGCTCGATGGATGAAAAGAATTCTCACAATCAAAACAATTATGAGGATGGCACGAAGCTAGAACCATGAATCTTGAAGAGAAAGAAGCGAGACTTAAGAGACACTCTTCTTCGGTCTTCAAAATTCGAGAATGACGACGAGAACATCACCATGAATTATTGAAGCACTCCGGAATGAAAATTAGGAAGGTTGAACCAACAATGAAAAGAATTTGGAAGATCTTGGAGAAAACCAAGACTGATGATAAATCATTCTTACGTCAAACTTTGCAAAGAATTTGAGAATAACTCCGGAAAATTAGAAGAGTTAGGTAAGATCCTGGGAAAAGACCTGTGGGTTAGGGCCCACTCAAAAGAACCACCGTTGAACAATTGCTTGAAAAGAGGGATTGCACCGGTTGAATTAAATGGCTTGAATGAGATAGCATCCTCAAAAGAACTTGAGTGAATTGAGAATGGAAACTAGAATCTTCTGAGATATCTTCAACGCTCCGGAACAATTGAATAGCGAGAAATGGATGATTAAGAGATGCACCGACATGAGAAAGCATTTGAAATGATGAAAAGAATACGATCAACACTGAAAACTTGACTTGAGTCCACGGAGAAGAAAATTAGAATGGAACAATGATAAGGTTAAAGCTTCCTTTAGCATCTTCATGAGAATCACCGGATAAACATTAAAGGAAAAGAATGAAGAAACTTCACCAATAAAATGGATACTTGATTAAGAAATCTGAGTCCTTGAAGAAAAAGGGTGGAGGGCGGAAATCAAAACAACTTGGGTCGGATGAAACGAACACCGCTGAGAAAAAGCTTAGAATTGATCTTGCGAATGTTGGAATGATCGATTCACTTGAAGAGAAGCACGCCGGTTGGAAAAGAATTAACATGACAAGCTCAAGTGATCAAGAAGGATTAGTATTCACATAGCAATATGAGAACACCAATTAGGAAAGGTATGGAATCAACACTTGACATTG
>JAHIAM010001114.1:0-48485 GCA_021605205.1 Aegilops longissima | reverse complement strand
AAGGTACTGTAATGAACTCATTATTTATTTATATTGGTGTTAAACCTACTGTATTACAACTTCTCTATGGTTTATAAACTATTTTACTAGCCATAGATTCATCAAAATAAGCAAACAACACACGAAAAACAGAATCTGTCAAAAACAGAACAGTCTGTAGTAATCTGTAACTAACGCAAACTTATGGAACTCCAAAAATCATCCAAAATAGGAAGACCTAGGCAATTTGTTTATTGATCATCAGAAATTGGAATCAGTATTTTATCACGTTCTGGTGATTTTAACAATTAATTTTCGTGAACAGAAAGTTTCTGGAAATTTCTGCAAGATCAAATAACTATCATCCAAGAAGATCCTATAGGTTTAACTTGGCACAAACACTAATTAAAACACAAAACACATCTAACCAGAGGCTAGATCAAAGATTTATTCCTAAACAGAAGCAAAAGCAAAAAACTAAAATAAAATTGGGTTGCCTCCCAACAAGCGCTATCGCTTAACTCCCTAGCTAGGCATAAAAGCAAGAGCAAGGATAGATCTAGGTATTGCCATCTTTGGTGGGCAATCCATAAGTGGCTCTCATGATAGATTCATATGGTAATTTTATTTTCTTCCTAGGAAGTGTTCCATGCCCTTCTTCAATGGAAATTGAATCTAATATTCCTTCCTTCATATCAATAATTGCACCAATCGTTCTAAGGAAAGGTCTACCAAGAATAATAGGACATGAAGGATTGCAATCTATATCAAGAACGATAAAATCTACGGGCACATAGTTCCTATTTGCAACAATAAGAACATCATTAATTCTTCCCATAGGTTTCTTAATAGTGGAATCCACAAGGTGCAAGTTTAAAGACCAATCATCAAAATCATGGAAACCTAGAAAATCACACAAAGTTTTTGGAATCGTGGAAACACTAGCACCCAAATCACACAAAGCATAGAACTCATGATCCTTAATCTTAATTTTAATAGTAGATTCCCACTCATCATAAAGTTTTCTAGGGATAGAAACTTCCAACTCAAGTTTTTCATCATAAGATTGCATCAAAGCATCAATGATATGTTTAGTAAACGCTTTATTTTGACTATAAGCATGAGGAGAATTTAGCACGGATTGCAACAAGGAAATACAATCTATCAAAGAGCAATTTTCATAATTAAATTCCTTGAAATCTAAAATAGTGGGTTTATTAACATCTAACGTTTTGATTTCTTCAATCCCACTTTTATCAATTTTAGCATCAAGATCTGAAAACTCCGAATTTTTGGAATGCCTTCTAGGTAAAGGTGGATCATATTCAGTCCCATCATTATCAAGATTCATATATCAAAACAAAGATTTAATAGGGGACACATCAATAACTTTTAGATCTTCATCTTTATTTTCATAGAAATTTGAAGAACACGCTTTCATAAAGCAATCTTTCTTAGCACGCATCCTAGCGGTTCTTTCTTTGCACTCATCAATGGAAATTCTCATGGATTTGAGAGACTCATTGATATCATGCTTAGGAGGAATATATCTAAGCTTTAAAGAATCAACATCAAGAGAAATTCTATCAACGTTCCTAGCCAATTCATCAACTTTAAGCAATTTCTCTTCAAGCAAAGCATTAAAATTCTTTTGTGAATTCGTAAAATCTTTAACACTAGTCTCAAATTCAGAGGGCATATTATTAAAATTTCATAAGATTTATTGTAGGAACTACCATAATTATTAGAGGAATTGTTAGGATAAGGCCTAGGATTAAAGTTTCCTCTATACGCGTTGTTACCAAAATTATTCCTACCAACAAAATTCACATCCATAGATTCATTATTATTCTCAATCAAAGTAGACAAAGGCATATCATTAGGATCAGAAGAAACACTCTTAGTAGCAAATAATTTCATAAGTTCATCCATCTTTCCACTCAAAAATTAATTTCTTCTATCGCATGCACTTTTTATTAGTAGATCTTTTAGTGTGCCATTGAGAATAATTAACCATAATATTATCTAGGAGTTTAGTAGCTTCTCCTAAAGTGATTTCCATAAAAGTGCCTCATGGCCGAATCTAAAAGATTTCTAGAAGCAAAATTCAATCTGCATAATTTTTTGTATAATCATCCACAAATTCAAACCATGTGTAGGGCAATTACGTATCATTAATTTCATCCTCTCCCAAGCTTGTGCAACATGTTCATGATCAAGTTGCTTAAAATTCATAATATCGTTTCTAAGAGAGATGATCTAGCGGGAGGAAAATACTTAGAGATAAAAGCATCTTTGCACTTGTTCCAAGAATCAATACTATTTTTAGGCAAAGACGAAAACCAAGCTTTAGCACGATCTCTAAGCGAAAAAGGAAATCGCTTCAACTTAACAATATCATTATCAACTCTTTCTTCTTTTGCATATCACACAAATCAACGAAGCTATTTAGATGAGTAGCGGCATCTTCACTAGGAAGGCCGGTGAATTGATCTTTCATGACAAGATTCAACAAAGCAGCATTGATTTCACAAGATTCAGTATCGCTAAGAGGAGCAACTGGAGTGCTAAGGAAATCATTATTGTTGGTATTGGTAAAGTCACATAATTTGGTATTATCTTGAGCCATCATGACAAACAAGCAATCCAACACACGAGCAAACAAATAGCAAGCGAAAAAGAGGCAAACGGAAAAGAGAGGGCGAATAAAACGGCAAGGGTGAAGTGGGGGAGAGGAAAACGAGAGGCAAATGGCAAATAATGTAATGCGGGAGATAAGAGATTGTGATGGGTACTTGGTATGTTGACTTTTGCGTAGACCTCCCCGGCAACGGCGCCAGAAATCCTTATTGCTACCTCTTGAGCACTGTGTTGGTTTTCCCTTGAAGAGGAAAGGGTGATGCAGCAAAGTAGTGTAAGTATTTCCCTCAATTTTTGAGAACCAAGGTATGAGTCCAGTAGGAGGCTACCGCGAGACCCTCGCACCTCACAAAACAAATAAATCCTCGCAACCTACTCGATAAGGGGTTGTCAATCCCTTGACGTTCACTTACGAGAGTGAGATCTGATAGATATGATAGGATAATATTTTTGGTATTTTTGTGATAAAGATTCAAAGTAAAATAAAAGCAAAGTAACAAGCAAAGGAAATAAATAAGTGTTGGAAGATTAATATGATGAAGATAGACCTGGGGGCCATAGGTTTCACTAGTGGCTTCTCTCAAGAGCATAAGTATTTTACGGTGGGTGAACGAATTCTTGTTGAGCAATTGACAGAGCATAGTTATGAGAATATCTAGGTATGATCATGTATATAGGCATCACGTCCGAGACAAGTAGACCGACTCCTGCCTGCATCTACTACTATTACTCCACTCATCGACCGCTATCCAACATGCATCTAGAGTATTTAGTTCATGAAAACAGAGTAACGCCTAAGCAAGATGACATGATGTAGAGGATAAATTCATGCAATATGATAAAAATCCATCTAGTTATCCTCGATGGCAACAATACAATCGTGCCTTGCTGCCCCTCATCACACCGGAAAGGACACCGCAAGATTGAACCCAAAGCTAAGCACTTCTCCCATTGCAAGAAAGATCAATCTAGTAGGCCAAACCAAACTGATAATTCGAAGAGACTTGCAAAGATAACCAATCATACATAAAATAATTCAGAGAAGATTCAAATATTGTTCATAGATAAACTTGATCATAAACCCACAATTCATCGGTCTCAACAAACACACCGCAAAAAGAAGATTACATTGAATAGATCTCCACGAGAGAGGGGGAGAACATTGTATTGAGATCCAAAAAGAGAGAAGAAGCCATCTAGCTACTAACTATGGACCCGAAGGTCTGAGGTAAACTACTCACACTTCATCGGAGAGGCTATGGTGTTGATGTAGAAGCCCTCCGTGATGGATGCCCCCTCCGTCGGAGCTCCTAACAGGCCCCAAGAAGGGATCTCGTGGAGTGCAGAAGGTTGTGGCAGTGAAATTATGTTTTGGCTCCTGTTACGATCGCTTGGGAGTGCGTGGGTATATATAGGAGGAAGAATGCGTCGGTGGAGCAACAGGGGCCCACGAGGTGGAGGGTGTGCCCAGGGGTAGCGCGCCTCTACCTCGTGGCCTCCTGGAAGCTTCTCTTACGTAGGGTCCAAGTCTCCGGATCTTGTTCGCTCCAAAATCACGCTCCCGAAGGTTTCATTCCATTTGGACTCCGCTTGATATTCTTTTTCTCTGAACTCAAAAATAGGCAAAAAAACAGCAATTCAGGGCGGGCCTCCGGTTAATAGGTTAGTCCCAAAATAATATAAAAGTGGATAATAAAGCCCAATATTGTCCAAAACAGAAGATAATATAGCATGGAGCAATCAAAAATTATAGATACATTGGAGACGTATTAGGCACCCGTTGTTTCGGGCAAGCCATGGATTGATGCTTGTTGGTGGTGGGGGAGTATAAAATTTACCGTTCTATTTGGGAACCGCCTATAATGTGTGTATCATGGAAGATATCGAGATCTCTCGGTTGTTATGTTGACAATGAAAGTATGCCGCTCAAAATATAATTTATCTCTATTTCAAAATCGAGCTCTGGCACCTCTACAAATCCCTGATTCCCTCTACGAAGGGCCTATCTATTTACTTTTATGTTGAGTCACCACCCTCATTAAAAAACACCAATTGGAGAGCACATCTGTCATTTGCAGGAATTACTATTAATTTACATTGAATATGACTATGACTGGATCTCTTTTACCATGAATTACAATGTTCAGTCAATCATTGATCTTCAGAGGTGCTCTGCATTTATGTTTTGCATTCTCGGAAAGGGCTAGCGAGATACCATCTTGTTATATCATATTATGATTGTTTTGAGAAAGTGTTGTCGTCCGAGATTTATTATTATTGCTCGCTAGTTGATTATGCCACTAATATGAGTAAACATGAGACCTAAATGTTATTGTGAATATGGTTAGCTCATCTATGCTGAAAACTTGAATGCTGGCTTTACATATTTACAACAACAAGAGCAAACGGAGTTTGTAAAAGTTTTTCTTTATCACTTTCAGTTTGTCAACTGAATTGCTTGAGGACAAGCAAAGGTTTAAACTTGGGGAGTTGATACGTCTATAAGCGTATCTACTTTTCCAAACACTTTTGCCCTTGTTTTGGACTCTAACTTGCATGATTTGAATGGAACTAACCCGGACCGACACTATTTTCAGCAGAATTGCCATGGTATTATTTTGTGCACAAATAAAAGTTCTCGGAATGACCTAAAACTTCACGGAGAATATTTTTGGAATTAATAAAAATACAGGCGAAGAATCAACACAAGGGGCCCACACCCTATCCATGAGGGTGGAGGGCGCCCACCCCCGGGTTGCGCCCCTTGCCTCGTGGGCCCCGAGGCTCCATCGACGCCAACTCCAACTCTATATATTCACGTTCATGAGAAAAAAATCAGAGAGAAGGATTCATCGCGTTTTACGATATGGAGCCGTGGCCAAGCCCTAATCTCTCTTGGGAGGCTGATATGGAGTCCGTTCGGCTCCGGAGAGGGCAACCCGTCAGCCGTCGTCATCATCAACCTTCCTCCATCACCAATTTCATGATGCTCACCGCCGATGCGTGAGTAATTCCATCGTGAGGCTTGCTAGACGGTGATGGGTTGGATGAGATTTATCGTGTAATCGAGTTAGTTTTGTTAGGGTTTGATCCCTAGTATCCATTATGTTCTGAGATTGATGTTGCTATGAGTTTGCTATGCTTAATGCTTGTCACTAGGGCCCGAGTGCCATGATTTCAGATCTGAACCTATTATGTTTTCATGAATATATGTGAGTTCTTGATCCTATCTTGCAAGTCAATAGTCACCTACTATGTGTTATGATCCGGTAACCCCGAAGTGACAATAATCGAGACCACTCCCGGTGATGACCGTAGTTTGAGGAGTTCATGTATTCACTAAGTGCTAATGCTTTGGTCGGGTACTCTATTAAAAGGATGCCTTAATATCCCTTAGTTTCCAATAGGACACCACTGCCACAGGAGGGTAGGACAAAAGATGTCATGCAAGTTCTGTTCCATAAGCATGTTTGACTATATTCGGAATACATGCCTACATTACATTGATGAACTAGAACTAGTTCTGTGTCACCCTATGTTATTACTGTTGCATGAGGAATCGCATCCGGCATAATTATCCATCACTGATCCAATGCCTACAAGCTTTTCAAATATTGATCTTTGCTTAGTTACTTTTCCGTTGCCCTTTATTACGATTACTAAAAAACTGCTATCACACTTTTGCCACCGTTACCATTACTTCCATACTACTTTGCTACTAAATACTTTGCTACAGATATTAAGTTTTCCAGGTGTGGTTGAATTGACAACTCAACTGCTAATACTTGAGAATATTCTTTGGCTCCCCTTATGTCGAATCAATAAATTTGGGTTGAATACTCTACCCTCGAAAACTGTTGTGATCCCCTATACTTGTGGGTTATCAGCGTGGAATTGGCAGGCCACGCAGGACCTCACCAGTTCGGTCGCATTGTTGAGTGTCGTAGGCCAGTAGAACCCGCTGTGGAACGCCTTGCTGACCAGGGTACGTGACGACGAGTGGTGCCCGCAGTCTCCACCGTGTATGTCAGCTAGCAACTTGTTCCCCGCTCCCCGAGATGCATCGCAGGAAACATCATTTGGCCGCTTCTGTATAGCTCATCGTCCCGGATGCAGATGTCGTAGCTTTGTCCGGGCCACGCGTTCCGTGTCCTCCTCTTTCTCCGGCAGCATCCCTTGCGTCAGTACTCCTTGAACTCCTTGGTCCAGCGCCCTCCCGAGGCTCAAGCGCCCGAGCGGGCGCGCCTCAGGTCGGGCCGTGGGCCGGGCTCCCAGGTAGGTGGCCGGGAGTTCCTCCCAAGGCGGCGCCGCCCGAGGCGGAGGTGCTGCCAAGGCTTGAAGATCCGTTCTTGAAGACGCCAGCTCTTGGGGCTGGCGCTTGATGCCTTTGTCATCGGCCTCCTTGTTGGTGCCACGGGCACGTGCTGCAACTCTAGGCACAAGAACTGTTTTTCCATTTTGCGTACCTCCGTGAGGTATGCCTCCATGTGCTCGTCCCTTGGCTCATATACTTTGTTGGAGAAGTTGACGAGGAGCTACGAGTGGCCCCTAATGGTGAGGCGCTTCACCCCCAGGGCCACCGCATCCTTAAGGCCGGCGATGAGGCCTTCGTACTCCACGATGTTGTTGGAGATCTTCTCGCCCTGCTGGAAGCAGAGCTGCACGGCGTAGTAGAGTTTGTCCTGAGTGGGCGATATGAGCACTGCTCCAGCCCCCGCGCCCTGGCGTGCGAACGCGCCATCGAAATACATGACCCAGCCATCTGGCGCTTCACTTCCTGGCGAGAGGGATCGGTCCTCGCCTACTTCAATCCCCGGGGTGTCGGTCCATTCTGCCACGAAGTCGGTGAGCGCGGCTCCCTTGATGACCCTGGTTGTGCTGAACTCCAGCTGAATGCTTGCAACTTGATGTTCCACTCAGCGACTCTTCCAAGCGTTGGGGCTCTGTACCCTCTCCAACGGGTAGGCCGAGACGACCTTGACTGGGTGACATTGGAAGTAGTGACGCAGTTTACGCGAGGCCACCAAGAGCGCGAGTAAGAGCTTCTGAGGCATGGGGTACCATGCCCTCACATCCCGTAGTACCGTGCTGACAAAGTACACTGAGTGCTCGACGAGGGCGGGAGCATCGATGGAGCCTGCGTCTACCGGAGGTTGGGGCGTCTCCTGAGGTGATGGGGCCCCAGGAGCCTGGTCGCCCATTGGGGCCTCTGAAGGCCCGAGAACGCCGTCTTGTTGGGCCTGATCATTCGTTAGCGTTGTTGCAGCCTTTATGGTATCCTCTTGGTGCCATATCGCCTGGCTGGAGGTGCGGCCGCGACTGCGCGGACTCTTGGCCTGGCGCTCTTCCCGGACCGCCACTAGCGCTTCGCTGGCAGAGTAGGGAGTGGCGGCGAGGTAAAGCACCACGGGATCAAGGGGACGAGGTGCCGCCATCACTGGAAAGCTGGTCAGGTATCTCTTGAGGTCTTGAAATGCCAGGTCGGCCTCCGTGGTCCACTCGAACGGGCCCTTCTTCCACATCAGCTTGAAGAATGGCGGTAGCGCTCCCCGACTTGGAGATGAAGCACCTTATCAAGGTCACGCAGCCCTCATGCTTCTTCATTTCCTTTAGAGTTTGTGGTGGGATCATGTCTTCTATCGCTTTGACATTCTCCGGGTTATCCTTGATCCCCATGGGACACGAGGAAGCCCAAAGCAGCTTGTCGGAGGAACATCGAACACGCACTTCTCTGGGTTGAGCCAGAGGTCCACTGGCGCAGGCTTGCGAAGGTCTCCTCCAGGTCCTGAATCAAATTTCTCGCCTCTCGAGATTTTACCACGATGT
Source organism: Aegilops longissima (assembly GCA_021605205.1). Taxonomy (NCBI): domain Eukaryota; kingdom Viridiplantae; phylum Streptophyta; class Magnoliopsida; order Poales; family Poaceae; genus Aegilops; species Aegilops longissima. The sequence goes on along the minus strand of JAHIAM010001114.1, from coordinate 40,040 downwards.
CGTCGACGTAGGCTTTAGTGTTTCTCCCGAGCTGCTGACCCAGGGTGATGTGCATCAGCCATTGGAAGGTTACATCTGTGTTGCGCAGCCTGAACGGCATGCAAGTGTAGCAATACACCCCACATGGGGTCAGGAAAGCCGTCTTCTCCACATCCTCCACTGTCATCTTGATCTGGTGGTAGCCCGAGAACGTGTCCAGGAAGCATAGCAGGTCGCACTCGGCAGTGGAGTCGACAATCTGGTCGATGCACGGAAGTGGGAACGGGTCTTGGGGGTAGGCCTTGTTGAGGTTGGTGAAGTCGACACACATGTGCTCCTTCCCGCCTTTCTTTGGCATGACGACGGGGTTCGCCAGCCACTCCGGGCACCGGACCTCGTGAATGACACCCGCTGCTTCCAGCTTGTGGGTTTCCTGGATGATGAAGGACTGCTTCTCCGTGGACTATCGCTGCGCCTTCTGCTTCACAGGGCGCACATTGGGGCACACCCTTAAGTGATGCTCGATCACCCCCCTCGGGACTCCTACCAACTGCTTGGGTTCCCGTGCAAATACCTCCTTGTTCGCAGGCAGAACCTCACCAATGCCTCCTCTTGATTCGGTCGAGGTTGGCGCCTATGGTGAAGGTGGCTCTGAGGTCCACCTTCCTCAACCGTACTTGCTTGGTTTCAGCCTGATCTTGAGTGAACAGCTGCTTCTTCTTCGCGGTGCGGCCTCCTTAGCTCGGGGTGGCCTCATCGGCTGGGCGGGCTGCCTGGCGGCTTTGAGGGCAAGCTTGAGCGCCGCCAGAGCCTCCTTGGTGTCTCTAGCTACGGTGAGGACGCCCTTGCTCCCTGGCATCTTCCTGAGGTTGTAGGCCGGATGAGTTGCCGCCATAAACTGAGCCAGAGCCGGGTACCCGAGGATGGCATTGTATGGGAGGCCAATGCGGGCGATGTCGAAGTCGATCAGCTCGATGCGGTAGTTGTCGCTAGTGCCGAAGGTCACAAGAAGGCGGATCTGCACCAGGGGGCTGGCGGAGCCGCCGCCGACCCCGGAGAACGGCTTGGTGGGACGAAGCCGTTGGTGTGGCACATGAAGCAAGCCGAAAGCTTCCACGAAGAGCAGATTAAGGCCGGCCCCGCCATTGATGAGGGTCTTGGTGACGTCCATGTTGCAGATGGTTGGCGTGCAAAGCATTGGAGCATGCCCGAGCTGGTGGTGGTGACGGGGTGATTGCCCGAGTCGAAGGTGAGGTCGGCCTTGGGCGCCGCCCAACCCGGGGGAGCTCCTTGCTGCATGGAAGCGGCGCCGATCTGGCAGAAGAAGTGCTTGGTGTGACGGTCCGAGGGCGGTGCTTGTGACCCACCAAGGAGGGCTGCGACGGGGATGGGCGCCGGTGCCGCGAAGCGCACGACGAAGAGGCCTTGCAGCTCCTCCCAAGATGCCACTGAGGATCCCGGGAGGGTGAACAGCCAGGCGCGCGGTGCGCCAGCGAGGGCCATGGGAAACCAGTTGGCCATGACCTTGTCGTCGCCCCGAGCCTCCAGGATGGCCTCTTCGTATGCCAGCAGGAAGGCCGACGGGTCCGTCAGCGCTGTAACGCCGCGGCATCTCCGACTTGAACTTGAGCGGCCATCAGTACCGCCCAAGGCGGGGCAAAATCTCTGAGCCCGTGGCGCCGTTGGGCGTCCGTCGTCCCGGTCGGAGGAGCAACGCCAGCCATGGGGACAAAGTGTGGAGGTAGTGGAGCATAGATCAACGAAAGGAAAGCTTGAGTGCACCCCTACAGGCGTGCCAAATGTCGATTATGGGTTCTGCAAAACCCTTAAGGTTCGAACTCTGGGTGCCCACAAAGATCTCTCCTCCCTCTAGCTCGCTCACTCACCACAATCTCAAAGCTCAAAGACGTCGAACTCAAGAACAAGGGACACAAGAGTTTATACTGGTTCGGGCCACCGATGTGGTGTAATACCCTACTCCATTGTAGTGTGGTGGATTGCCTTGTAGGCTGAGGATGAACTAGGACAATTGAAGAACAGCCTCCCGAGGAGAGGTGTTCTTGAGCTCGTGAGACTGTGTGGTTGAGGATGATCCGAATGATCCGTCCCTTGCTAAGGTGGTGGCTAGTCCTATTTATAGAGGCCCTAGTCCTCTTCCCCAAATGTTAGGCGGAAGGGATCAAACAACTGCCAATTTGAAGGGGACAGCTAGTACAAGCTATCTTGACAAAAGGTGGTCTTCGCCTGCTAAAGGCTCTCGTGTGACACCGTCGTGGGCTCTGCGATGACCTCCGTCCTGTCGTCCTGCTGGTTTTGGTCTCGTTGCACCGATATGGAAACCTTTGCCTGATGCCTCGGGACTCCTCGCCTGCGCTTGCCCCTTTTGCACCAAAGAGGCAACGGGTACTCTGCGCCCGCGGGCGTTCGCCTGGCACCCGCCTGGCCTTGGTCATCACGGCTCACGTCATGGGAACCTCACGAGGTGTCCCTTGCCTTATCTCTCCGCTCCTCGCGAGCCAGCCTATTGAGGCTGCCCCTGAGGAGGTCTTGTGTCGTCCGCCTCACGAGGCTCGGCCCCTCGCGATGGTCTTGAGTGTTTGCTGGTGAAGATGGGTCGTACCATGCCGCTGGAGGAGCCACGCTGTGGGCCGCAGGAAGGCAAGTCTGGGGACCCCCGTTCCCAGAACGCCGACAAACTAGTACAAGGATGAACTGCCTCGTGAAGGCTCAGGGTTCGACTAGGACTCGATCGGATCTCTCCTCTCTCGGTGGAAACTAACCTATACTTATATTGGCCTTGGTCCTCTTCCACCAAAAACTCTAGGTGGGAAGGATGCTACAACAGACAAATTCAAAGGGGACAGGAATACACCCTATCCCAACTAAAGGTGGTCTTCGCCGCAAAGCTTCGGTCATGACGCGTAGGTGGGCTCGGCGATGACCTCCGTCTTGGCGAGTCCGTCGTCCTGGTCTTGTTGCACTGAAGGAGTAACCTTTGGGGCTGCCTTAGGAACCCTCGCGCTGGCCTTGTTCCATTAGCACCAAAGAGGAAACCGTCCTTGCCTGCGCCTGCTGGCGCCTTCTTGGCTCCGCTCGTCACGTCTTACATCACCCACATGTAGCGCGAGGCGGGGTGGCGAGCCTAGAGATGTCCGCCCCGCGAGGGGCCTCGCTACGCAGCCTCGGGAGGCCACCCCTCATGAAGCCCTCGGGGCGCCTGACGATGCTTGTTGATGCTTGCCTCGCGAGACGGGGACCTCATGAGGGCTTTGCTCGTGAAGTCTTGACGCTGCGCCATGCTGGGCCCTTTGATGAAGCCACGTGTTGGGCCGCAGGCAGACAGGCCTGGGTACCCCCAGTCCCAGAGCGCGGAAAGTAGCCCCCGGGTCCACAGTGCACACAACTTTGCTTGGAGGCGGAGGCGAGGAGGAGAGGGCGAAGCGACGCAAGCCCCAACCCCCTGCGGGCCAGGCTCGATGCGTGGCGCACGGTCGGGCATGGGACGCCCCCACTTCCCCCTATCGCCTCAGCAACTGCCCGGACTGAGGTAAAGCCTAGTGCGCATCGTGTGGCCATCATTTCTCCAAAGGCGAAGGGGCGCGGGCGGACCCCTTCGATTGATATAAAAGGGCGAGGGGTTGGACCCTTCGGCCCATCTCTATCTTCTCGCCTCCATCTTCAACAACTTTCGTCAGTAGCCATGGCGCCTTTGAGGAGGTTTTCCGTCACGAGAAGGGCAAGGCGATGCTGGAGGAATCAGAACCCTCGCAACCGGTGAGGGGGCAGGGCCACCCTTGCAAGTTTGCCGCTATGCCCAGAGCACCTCCCCGGGCACGCGGGTGTCCTCCATTGGTGGTTCACACCAGCTCTGGCAGCCGCGCGTTGAATCCCACTCTAGGGCGCGCCCATGGGGGTCGAGGCGGCCGCGACCAAGGAGGGAGAAACGGCGCGGCCACCCGGTCGCTTCGGGCATGAAGCAGTGATGGTGGCGACGCCTCCCCCGGGAAGGGCGGAAGCGACGAAGACTCTCAAGAGCTCGCGTGTCAAGACGGCGAAGGACTCTGACTAGGCGCTGGCAATGCCGAAGCCCAGGCCTCGGGAGCGGCAGCCTTCGTGAGGGGATTTCTTTTGTCTTTTCCTTTTCTCGCACTTGATTTACATGGCCCCGGGGGCGCGTAAGAAACTATGGTGCTTGCGCCTTCATCTTAATGCTTCTAGCTCGTGTTTAAATTATTGTGGCGCTTCTCATTTGGTATTAGCCCCTTTTTTCTTTTACGATCGCTTAGTGCTCTGCGTCGCTGGGACCCAGTCCCCAGGCAAGCCTCAACCGTCGCTGGTATGACAGGTTGCGATGCCTCGGGCAAGGCCAGGAGGTGAGGGGCTCGAGGTCCGGTAAGAGCTCCTGAGGCGCGATGCTCAAGCGGTCCCCCTTGACACGCAAGCTGCTCACGAGAGGAAAAGGGTTTCCGCCCAGACGAGATTACGAAAGTAGCGGTGAAGCGTTATAAGTAAGACTCGTGCGTGGCATGAAGATGTAACACCCCGGAAGTAACTTTCCATATTTGTAACTCCAACTCTTGCCATTTTTGGCATTGATATATGATATTCCCTCCGTGGTTGGGTTTTCTCCTTTTTGCTTTTGTCCTTGTCATGCATTTTTTATTATGTCATCATGTGCATCGCATTTGCATACGTGTTCGTCTCATGATTCCGAGCATTTTTCCCGTTGTCCGTTTTGCAATCCGGCACTCCTATCTCCCCCGGCGGTCCCTTTTACGTTTTTCCGTGTGCGGGTATTAAACCTTCTCGAAATGGACCGAGGTTTGTCTAGTGGCCTTGGTATACCGCCCGTAGACCATCGGTCAAGTTTCGGGTCATTTGGAGCTCGTTTGGTACTCCAACGGTTAACCGCACTCTCGCAAAGGCCTCTTTTAAGTTGCAGCCCAACACCCCTTCAAAACAGCCCAATAACCCATCTAAGTCACTCCCATGCTCTCCGTCGTTCGATCACGATCGTGTGGAAAACTACACCTCATTTGGACTCTCCTAGCTCCTCTATGCCTATTTAAACACCTCCCCAAAATCCGGATCATTCCCCGAAACCCTAGCAAAACCGTCTCTTCCGCCGGACACGTCCGCCGCCACGGACATTTCGCCGCCGCCCTCGCCTAATCCGCGTCCCCACGTGGCCCGCCGCCCGCCACCGCCGCGCTGCCGCCCGAGCCCGCCTGGGCTCCGACCTCCCGCCGCCGCCCTCCGCCGCCATCGCCCGGCGCCAGGCGCCGCGCCCGCCTCCGCCTCGCCGAGTCCGGCCGCCCTCGCCGCCCGCTCCTCGGCGGCTCCTTCAGCCGCACCGCTCGGCCCGTCGCCACGGGCTCTCCGCCGCCCGCTCCTCGGCCTCCGCCTCGGCCCCGCCGGGCCACCACCCGCCCGGCGACCTCCTGCCTCCTCCTCCGGCGACCTCGGCCGCCGCCGCCCGATCCGATCCGGCGGCCCGATCCGATCTCGCTTCCAGCGCGTGACTTCTCCCCTCCTAATATTTCTCTAAGTTATTTTTGCATCCAATGATTTTGTTGCATTTTCAACGTGCTGTTACTTTGTCATCGTAGCTCCATTTTGCGCGTATAATATGTCAAAATGTTCGTCTCGAAGAGTAGATCATTTCGTCTCATTGAATCATTTTCATTTGAGCTCACCTTGATGCCCGAAATGCTGTTGGAAGAGTGCTATGTGTTGTTAGTTTCTGTTTCGTAACAGAACTTGTACTTTTGTTATTTTTGCCATGATTATTGTGTGCACCCTATGAATTTGAGTCCTACATGTGTTTTGTAAAATGCCATGCCATCTTTCCAGGGGTGTATGCCATGTATTTTTGTGATCTATGTGGTGACTAGCACAAGCATGCAAAGTAGGTGTCCTAATGTTGCTGATTTTCAGCCCTGTTTAGCTGATTTTGATGCCATGTTTACTTGATGATACCGAGAGATCTATGCATATTTTGGGATACTTCAGTAAGGGTGTTTTGTAAAACATGTCTTGCTTTATCCATCCGTGCCTTTTTTTGCAATTATGGAGTGCCATAGCTTGAGTCAATCGAGCTCTACTTTTGCTATCAAATGTTTCCTGGCAGATTGTATACATGTTATTCAATTTTGCCTAGCTTGTTGTGGTTGATCCATATATGCTATGTTAGTGTTCTTGCCATGTATGTCTTCTATGTCATGTCTTCTTGATGTATGTATGCTTAGTTTATCATATAAGGCTCTGTAGTGAGTGCATTGAGCTTGTAAACATGCCCTCTCGTTACCAGTTTTTGACATGCCATGTTGCTGAATCTGTTAACAAGACTTTCAATATTGACATGGGTGTTACTATATTTTCTAGTCCTTTTTGCCTTATGGTCAGTAAGGGACTTTTGTTCTAGGCTTTGAGTAGATTCACGCCATGCCTTGTTTTGCTATTTTAAGGTCCTGTAGCATGTAGTTTTGCTGCTCTGAACATTGCAACCTGATGCTGTTTTTGCCATGTCCAGCCTGATATTTTGTGCACTTTTGCCATGCTTGTTTGAACCTGTTATGATGTGAACTAGCCGTAGCTCAGTGCTCATCTTTTGTCGAGCATCATGTGTAGATCACTGCCATGTGCTTTGTTGATACGTTTGGGTGCAGTAGCTTAATTATTAGTTGTTTGCTAAGTGGCATCATGCTGTTAATGGCAGATTTGCGCCATTCTTGTTTTGCTTGTCATTTGCAAACCGTGCATCCGATTCCGGTGATCTTTATATCGATTTCAACCGAAATCATCTCATCTTTCCAGTGGCATGCTTGGTTTGCCAAGTTGATGCCTGGTTCATCATTTACCTTCCGGAGCGCACCTACGCATTGCATATCGCATCCCGCATATCATGTCTTGTTTTGAATCATGTTGATTGTGCATTGCACCGTGATTTATTGTGGTTCCTTTGTTTGTGTTGTTGCTTTGGGTAGAGTCGGGAGACGAGTACGTGAACGAGGAACCTGTTGAGAACGCTTCGAGGATCAAGCTTTCGACAACTCGAGAACAGTCAGAGCAAGATGACCATACCCTCGAAATCACTTCTATCTTTGCTATGCTAGTTGCTCGCTCTTTTGCTATGCCTATGCTGCGATGCCTACCACTTGCTATATCATGCCACCCATATTGCCAGGTCAGCCCTAACCATCCTTTTCCTAGCAAACCGTTGTTTGGTATGTTACCGCTTGCTCAGCCCTCTTATAGCGTTGCTAGTTGGAGGTGAAGCTAAAGTTTGTTCCTTGTTGAACATGGAGATGTTGTTCCTCTTTGGAACATGTTTACTTGTTGGGGATATCACAATATATATCTGCTATATTTTAATGCATCTATATACTTGGTAAAGGGTGGAAGGCTCGGCCTTATGCCTGGTGTTTTGTTCCACTCTTGCCACCCTAGTTTCCGTCATACCGTGTTATGTTCCTTGATTTCGCGTTCCTTACGGTTGGGTGATTTATGGGACCCCTTGACAGTTCGCTTTGAATAAGACTCCTCCAAGAAGGCCCAACTTTGGTTTTACCATTTGCCACCTAAGCCTTTTCCCCGGGTTTCGCGAGCCCGAGGTTCATCTTTATTTTAACCCCGGACCAGTGCTCCTTGAAAGGTTGGCCCGAACTAAGTGCTGTGCAGCGCCCCTCAAGGCAACTTGAGGTCTGGTTTTAGTTGTATGGACTGCTCATCCGGATGTGCCACGAGAACGAGATATGTGCAGCTCCTATCGGGATTTGTCGGCACAATCGGGCGGCTTTGCTGGTCTTGTTTTATTGCTGTCGAAATGTCTTGTAGTCCGGGATTCGAGATTGATCGGGTCTTCCCGGTAGAAGGAATATCCTTCGTTGACCGTGAGAGCTTATAATGGGCTAAGTTGGGACACCCCTGCAGGGTAATATCTTTCGAAAGCCGTGCCCGTGGTTATGAGGCAGATGGGAATTTGTTAATGTCCGGTTGTAGAAAACCCAAAGTTGACCTCAAATAAAATACACATCAACCGCGTGTGTAACCGTGATGGTCTCTTCTCGGCGGAGTCCGGGAAGTGAACACGGTGTTGGAGTTATGTCTGACGTAAGTAGTTCAGGATCACTTCTTGATCGCTATTAGTTTCACGACCGTGCTTTGCTCCTCTTCTCGCTCTCTTTTGCGATGTAGCCACCATATATGCTAGTCGCTTGCTGCAGCTCCACTTTACTACTCTGTCCTTCCTATAAGCTTAAATAGTCTTGATCTCGCGGGTGTGAGATTGCTGAGTCCCCGTGACTCACGATACTTCCAAAACAGTTGCGTGTTCCGACGATGCGGTCAGGTGACTCAACCGAGCTCAAGTGGGAGTTCGACGAGGAACGTGGTCGTTACTATGTGTCTTTTCCGATGATCAGTAGTGGTGCCCAGTTGGGACGATTCGGGATCTGTGTAGCATTTGGGGTATCTTCTTTATTTTGGTTCCGTAGTCGGACCTTGAGTGTACTCTGAATGATGGATGTTTATTTATGTACTGTGTGTGAAGTGGCGATCGTAAGCCAACTATGTATCTCTTTCCTTATTTATTACATGGGTTGTGTGAAGATTACCTCACTTGCGACATTGCTTTCAATGCGGTTATGCCTCTAAGTCGTGCCTCGACACGTGGGAGATATAGCCGCATCGGGCGTTCTGAAGATGATGACTTAGCTTAGGGTGTCGCGTGAGTCATCCGCGGCCCATGGGGAATCACTGCGGCGTGAGGCATGCTTCCTTGGAGCTTGGTTCCCTGTGCGCCTTTTGCTCTACGATGAGTCAACAAAAGTGCTGGGAAGGGTGTGTAAAGCATTGATGTCCTTTGCGTTTCAACCAATGTAAATGTGGCCGAACTGTGGCCCTCTTGCCCATATCTCCTCGCAAGGTTTGCCCCTCTTTTTCTCGCTTGCCAAAGTGCTCTACGTCCTCAGGACCCGACACTTGAGTGAGTCTCAGCCGCCGCTGGCATGTCAGGTCGCGATGCCTGGGACAAGGCCTGGGGGTGAGGGCCCGAGAGCCAGTAAGAGCTCCTGACACGCGATGCTCAAGAGTGCCTGCTACCTCTTGAGCACTGCGTTGGATTTCCTTTAAGAGGAAAGGATGATGCAGCAAAGTAGCGTAAGTATTTCCCTCAGTTTTTGAGAACCAAGGTATCAATCCAAGAGGAGGCTATCGCGAGTCCCTCGTACCTACACAAAACAAATAACTCCTCGCAACCAACGCGATAAGGGGTTATCAATCCCTTCACGGTCACTTACGAGAGTGAGATCTGATAGAGATGCTATATAATATTTTTGGTATTTTTGTGATAAAGATGCAAAGTAAAATAAAAGCAAAGTAAAAAAGCAAAGGCAATAATAAAGTGATGGAAGATTGATATGATGAAGATAGACCCGGGGGCCATAGATTTCACTAGTGGCTTCTCTCAAGAGCATAAGTATTTTACGGTGGGTGAACGAATTACTGTTGAGCAATTGACAGAATTGAGCATAGTTATGAAAGTATCTAGGTATTATCTGTATATAGGCATCACGTCCGAGACAAGTAGACCGACTCCTGCCTGCATCTACTGCTATTACTCCACTCATCGACCGAGCTCCAGAATGCATCTAGAGTATTAAGTTCAAGAAAACAGAGTAACGCCTTAAGCAAGATGACATGATGTAGAGGGATAAATTCATGCAATATGATAAAAACCCCATCTTGTTATCCTCGATGGCAACAATACAATACGTGCCTTGCTTCCCCATCACCTTTGGGAAAGGACACCGCAAGATTGAACCCAAAGCTAAGCACATCTCCCATTGCAAGAAAAACCAATCTAGTAGGCCAAACCAAACTGATAATTCAAGAGACTTGCAAAGATAACCAATCATACATAAAAGAATTCAGAGAAGATTCAAATATTGTTCATAGATAATCTTGATCATAAACCCACAATTCATTGGTCTCAAAAACACACCGCAAAAAGAAGATTACATCGAATAGATCTCCACGAGAGAGGGGAGAACATTGTATTGAGATCCAAAAGAGAGAATAAGCCATCTAGCTACTAACTATGGACCCAAGGTCTGAGGTAAACTACTCACACTTCATCGGAGGGGCTATGGTGATGATGTAGAAGGCCTCCGTGGTGGATGCCCCCTCCGTCGGAGCTCCGGAACAGGCCCCAAGATGGGATCTCGTGGGTTTAGAAGGTTGCGGCGGTGGAATTACGTTTTGGCTCCATATCGATCGTTTGGGGTGCGTGGGTATATATAGAGGAAGAAGTGCGTTGGTGGAGCAAGGTGGGGCCCACGAGGGTGGAGGCGCGCTACTGGGTGGGCGCGCCCCCCTCGTGCCCACCTCCTTTCTTTCTTGACGAGGGTCCAAGTCTCTGGATCATATTCGGTGAGAAAATCACGTTCGAAGGTTTCATTCCGTTTGGACTCCGTTTGATATTCCGCTTTCTAAACTCAAATAGGCAAAAAAACAGCAATTACAGGCTGGGCCTCCGGTTAATAGGTTAGTCCCAAAAATAATATAAAAGTGGAAAGTAAAGCCCAATATTGTCCAAAACAGTAGATAATATAGCATGGAGCAATCAAAATTATAGATACGTTGGAGACGTATCAGGCATCCCCAAGCTTAATTCCTGCTCGTCCTCGAGTAGGTAAATGATAAAAACAGAAATTTTGATGTGGAGTGCTACTTGGCATAATTTCAATGTAATTCTTCTTAATTGTGGTATGAATATTCAGATCCGAAAGATTCAAGACAAAAGTTCATATTGACATAAAAATAATAATACTTCAAGCATACTAATCAAAGCAATCATGTCTTCTCAAAATAACATGGCCAAAGAAAGTTATCCCTACAAAATCATATAGTCTGGCTATGCTCTATCTTCACCACACAAAGTATTTAAATCATGCACAACCCGATGACAAGCCAAGCAATTGTTTCATACTTTTGACATTCTCAAAACTTTTTCAATCTTCACGCAATACATGAGCGTGAGCCATGGATATAGCACTATATGTGGAATAGAATGGTGGTTGTGGAGAAGACAAAAAGAGGGGAAGATAGTCTCACATCAACTAGGCGTATCAATGGGCTATGGAGATGCCCATCAATAGATCTCAATGTGAGTGAGTACGGATTGCCATGCAACGGATGCACTAGAGCTATAAGTATATGAAAGCTCAACAAAAGAAACTAAGTGGGTGTGCATCCAACTCGCTTGCTCACGAAGACCTAGGGCATTTTGAGGAAGCCCATCATTGTAATATACAAGCCAAGTTCTATAATGAAAAATTCCCACTAGTATATGAAAGTGACAAAATGAGAGACTCTCTATCATGAAGATCATGGTGCTACTTTGAAGCACAAGTGTGGTAAAAGGATAGTAACATTGTCCCTTCTCTCTTTTCTCTCATTTTTTTATTTGGGCCTTTTCTCTTTTTATGGCCTCTTTTTCTTTTATTTTTTTATTTTTTCGTCCGGAGTCTCATCCCGACTTGTGGGGGAATCATAATCTCCATCATCCTTTTCCTCACTTGGGACAATGCTCTAAAAATGATGATCGTCACACTTTTATTTTCTTACAACTCAATAATTACAACTCGATACTTAGAACAAAATATGACTCTATATGAATGCCTCCGGCGGTGTACCGGGATATGCAATGAATCAAGAGTGACATGTATGAAAGAATTATGAAAGGTGGCTTTGCCAAAAATATGATGTCAACTACATGATCATGCTAGCAATATGACAATGATGGAGCGTGTCATAATAAATGGAACGGTGGAAAGTTGCATGGCAATATATCTCGGAATGGCTATGGAAATGCCATGATAGGTAGGTATGGTGGCTGTTTTGAGGAAGGTATATGGTGGGTGTATGATACCGGCGAAAAGTGCGCGGTACTAGAGAGGCTAGCAATGGTGGAAGGAAGAAAAGTGTGTATAATCCATGGACTCAACATTAGTCATGAAGAACTCATATACTTATTGCAAAAATCTCCAAGTTATCAAAGCAAAGTATTACGCGCATGCTCCTAGGGGGATAGATTGGTAGGAAAAGACCATCGCTCGTCCCCGACCGCCACTCATAAGGAAGACAATCAATAAATAAATCATGCTCCGACTTCATCACATAACGGTTCACCATACGTGCATGCTACGGGAATCACAAACTTTAACACAAGTATTTATCAAATTCACAACTACTAAACTAGCATGACTCTAATATCACCATCTTCATATCTCAAAACAATTATCAAGCATCAAACTTTTCTTAGTATTCAACGCACTCAAAAGAAAGTTTTACAAATCTTGAATACCAAGCATATTAAGATTATTTAAGAAAATTACCATGCTATTTAACACTCTCAAAATAATATAAGTGAAGCATGAGAGATCAATAGTTTCTATAAAACAAATCCAACACCGTGCTCTAAAAGATATAAGTGAAGCACTAGAGCAAAACTATATAGCTCAAAAGATATAAGTGAAGCACATAGAGTATTCTATCAAATTCAAAATCATGTATGGCTCTCTCAAAAGGTGTGTACAGCAAGGATGATTGTGGTGAACTAAAAATCAAAGACTCAAATCATACAAGACGCTCCAAGCAAAACACATATCATGTGGTGAACAAAAATATAGCTCCAAGTAAAGTTACCTATGGAAGTAGATTTAAAGAGGGGATGCCTTCCAGGGCATCCCCAAGCTTTGACTTTTTGGTGTCCTTATGTTATATTGGCGGTGCCATGGGTATCCCCAAGCTTAGGCTCTTGCCACTCCTTGTTCCATAATCCATCAAAAGATTTCACCCAAAACTTGAAAACTTCACAACACAAAACTCAACAGAAATCTCGTGAGCTCCGTTAGCGAAAGAAAACAAAAGACCACTTCAAGTGGTGGCCTTGTTGGAAGCGGTGAAACCAACGGTTGGTGGAGGAGAGGAGCGTGCCATGCTGGGCGTGCTTTTCTCGCGTCTTGAGTCATCTTGAACATGGATCCCACTTTGACTTTGATGCCACCATCGCCCGGTACCCCAGGCCATCGGGCGACTGGCGCATGGGTGGAAGACAATGTTCGGAGCCTTCCTCGACAACGACGGTGTGGTCGTGGTTGCTGATGAAAGCGGGCGTGGTGAATGGCCTGGCGCCGCCCGGCTGCAGCGGAGGGTGATGGCGAGGCCATCGGCGATTCGAGGAGGTGCCCTTGAGGATGCATTGGGGATTTATCCGATTGACGCGTGTTGTACCCGCTTTCTACCTGAGATAGAGTCGGGCTTGTACGAAGGTTATGGAAGCATTTTGGGAGAGGCCCGTGTAAAACTTCGGTTAAGCGTATTAGTAGATCACGATATCACGTCGCCTTGCGCAAGTGGTGGCCCTTGCGGCGAGCTGGCTGGCTTACACCGACCAGCGTGGGCCCGAGATAGCTGCGGAGGGTGGTGTCTGAGTGCTTCTTGAGCAGGCCATTGAACCTGTAATGAGAACCTCCGAGAGAAGGCGCGGTGGACGGTCCGGGCTGCCGCATGCTAGCCTGCCCGGCTCGCGAGGAGCTCCTGAGGGGAGGCGATTGAGGCAAAGTGGTAACGAACACGAGAGATTGCTCGAGCGAGACTAAACACCCGTCCCGAACACACACAAATCTCAAGCTCAAATCAACAAATCAAAGCGGGGAAAAAGCGGCCCAAGGGAAAAGCAAGAAAACCAAAAAAGCCGTGTCGGCACCTAGTCTAGTCTTGGGCGTCTTCTCACCCGACCTGCAGACTAAGTGCTGCTTTGCGTGGGAGGCCCGGGGCTGAGGCCAGCGCTCACGAGACTCAGGCGTGCTGGCCCACTCATTATGCGTGAGAGTGTCACAGGCGGAAACTTCACGAGCCTTGGGCCTTCTTCACAGTACCGCCTTGATTCATATTGCAGACAGGGAGGCCCGCCTTGCGCCACTCTAGTGCCATCGGCAGCGGCCGGAGACCGAAAGCGCGCCCGATGGGGTAAGCGGTCGCCAGGTGGTTCCCCGGCGACCACGGGTCCTCTGGGAGTAGGCCCTAAGCGTCTCCCGTGAAGGCCACCCCCTGGGCGCCTCTCTCGCCCGCCCAGTGGTGATGCGGATCTTGGCCCTCTCCTGCAGCCCCGGCGCCCTCCTCTGAGGGTAGGAAGCTGCGGATTGGGGCAGCCACCGGCTGTGTCAGCCTGTACCTCCTGCGATCCATGGTTGCGTATGCCTGCTCTGAGAATTAGCGGTGCGATAATCGCTGCCTCCAGGCGGTCAGCAGGCCTTCCGGGGCTCTGACTCGGCTTCAGGTGTCTCATCCCGGCTTGGGCGGGGAGGCGATCCATGTTGATCCTCCCGCGTGCCCTTGATCCATCAAGTGGGGCACATACTCTTAGACGCCACCCGAATGCTTCCTTTATGTGCCCGTGTGCCCGCAGCCCCTTGGCGCCAAGTGGGGGTGTGGTAGCGACCCACTAGGACCATGGGCTGTGGCGAGTCCTCCTTAAGCTGGCAGAGGCGAAAGGCAACACAGCTGTTAGCCGGTTGAAAGTGCAACTATCCTAGGTGGTTTTGGTAATTCATAACAACATATAGCTCATTGAGCTAATGCTATTCAAGACAAATATTTCAGGAAAGCTCAATGAATGGCATGGCATGGATGATGAAAGTGGATCCCTCAAAATATTAAGGACAAAAGTTGGCTCAAGCTCAAAAGCTCAAGACTCTACATTTTACATTTTAGTGATCCAAGATCACATTGAGTATATAGGAAAAGCCAATACTATCAAGGAGGGATGAGGTGTTGCAATGAGCCTCTTGCTTCATGTGCTTAGTGATATGCTCCAAAACCTCCACTACTTTCTCACATCCTCATATGACCTAAACCTAAAGTCAAACTCGGCCTACGATTCTTTCTATCGGCCACGAGTTCAATGTCATAGCCACTGCCACAAACCCTAGGCAATCGGTCTCACGAAGATAGGATTATAATCTCTGTTTCCCTTCGTAACGTTTGGTCTAACGAAGTGACGTCAGTCCCACGAGATTGCAATGTAAACTCTCTGTTCCCTTCGTAACTTTTGGTCTCACACGAAAGAGCGAATCGGTCCCACGAGTTTACGACCAACTCTCGGTTAGCTAATTATCAAAATAGGTCTCACGAGATTCGTTATGCCCTAACCCTAACCATATCGGTCCTACCGACTTGCATGTCAGTCCACGAAAACCCTAACGGTCACTAGGTTTACTAAATCGGTCCGACCGAGTTTATGATTCGGTCCCACGAGTTTGGTAAATTGTTATAGCAGTTAGATTTTGTGTGGAGGCTATATATACCCCTCCACCTCCTCTTCATTCGTGGGAGAGCCATCGAGAACAAACCTACACTTCCAACTTACAGTTCGAGAGAGAACCACCTACTCATGTCTTGAGACCAAGATATTCCATTCCAACCATATGAATCTTGATCTCTAGCCTTCCCAGTTTGCTTTCCACTCAAATCTTCTTTCCACAATCCAAATCCTGTGAGAGAGAGTTGAGTGTTGGGAAGACTATCATTTGAAGCACAAGAGCAAGGAGTTCATCATCAACACAACATTTGTTACTTCTTGAAGTGGTGTCTCCTAGATTGGCTAGGTGTCACTTGGGAGCCTCAGACAAGATTGTGGAGTTGAACCAAGGAGTTTGTAAGGCAGGAGATCGCCTACTTGAAGATCTACAGCTAGTGAAACAAGTCCTTGATGGGCAGCGGCCATGGTGGGATAGACAAGGTTGCTTCTTATGGACCCTTCGTGGGTGGAGCCCTCTGTGGACTCGCTGGCAAATTACCCTTCATGGGTTGAAGTCTCCATCGGCGTGGATGTCGATAGCACCACCTATGAACCACGACAAAAACATCATGTCTCCAATTGTTTGAATCCTCCAAACCCTTCCTTTACATTCTTACAAGTTGCATGCTTTATTTTCGCTGCCTATATACTCTTTGCATCCTTGCTTGAATTGTGTGAATTGCTTGACTTGTAAAATAGCTAAAATCTGCCAAAGTCTAAAATTGGGAAAAGGTTAAGTTTTAATTGGTCAAGTAGTCTAATCACCCCCCTCTAGACATACTTCAAGGTCCTACAAGTGGTATCGATTTGGTCTCCATTTGCTTTGATTTCCATAGCTTTTGGTGGTCATAGCCTTGGTTTCACAACCTAGGAAGTATGGCGTCTAGCAAGGGAAATTATCACCGTATAGGTCCTTATTTTGATGGCACTAATTTTGCTAGTTGGAAGCATAAGATGAAAATGCATATTCTCGGACATAACCCGCGTTTGGGCTATTGTGTATTATTGGTTTGCAAGGTGAATTCTTTGATGGGAGAGAACCGAACCGTGAAGCTAGTCGGAAGAGTTGAAGATGTTGCAATACAACGCTCAAGCTTGTGATATCCTCTTCAATTGCTTGCCCGAAGAATTCAACAAAATCAGCCGTCTTGAGAATGCAAAGGAAATTTGGGATACTTTGATTGATATGCATGAAGGTACCGACTCTGTCAAGGAATCCAAGTTGGATGTGCTCAAAGTCAAGCTTGACAAGTTCAAAATGAAGGATGGTGAAGGTGTCGCTGAAATGTACTCTAGGCTTGCTCTTATCACAAATGATTATTGGCTTAGGAAGTGAAGAAATGACCGACAGATTCATCATCAAGAAGATCCTAAGAGCATTGGATGGAAAATATGATATTGTGTGCACATTGATCCAAATGATGCCAAATTACAAAGATCTCAAATAGCGAAGTCATTGGAAGAATTGTTGCTCATGAGATGTCACTCAAGGATAAGGAGGAACTTCACAACAAGTCAAGTGGTGCTTACAAAGCCTCATGTGAACCCCACATCATCAAGTGAAAACAAACCTTCAATAAAATTGAGCTTAATGGTGAAGAACTTCAACAAATTCTACAAGAGTAGAAGCAAAGAAAGGCGCTCAAGTCAAGGTCCTACAATGACAAAAGATCTTCTAGTCGAGGAAATTGCTACAATTGTGGGAGACCGGACACTATTCAATGAGTGTCGACACCCTACAAAGAGAAGATTCTCCCAAGAAGAAGTAGAAGAGAAGAATCACCACCAAGAGAAGGAGTAGAGATGATCGTTATGAATGAAGACCCTCACGGAGAGCAAGGATTAGGAAGGAAGGATAAGTCATCAAAGAGCTACACAAAGCGAAGACATCAAGCTCATGTTGGTGAATGGGTATGACTCCGACTCAGACAATCACTCGAGAAGCTATCACTCCGACTCGAATACACTCAAGATGAAGGTGTTGCGGTTTAGCACTTGTGTCAACCAACTCCTATGACATATTTGAATCACCAAATGAAGGAATTGGAAGATGCTTCATGGCCAAAGGTCCTAAGGTAACACACCCGAGTATGTTGATTTTAATAGTGATGAAGATGACTTGCTAGGTGATGATGATTTACTTATTGACAACTCTAGTGATGAATACTATAAACGTCAATTAATCATGCTAATCAAGGTGAAACGAATGACAAATAAGGAAGATTGAGCTTCTAACTAAAGAACTAAACATTCTTGAGTTAGCTCATGAAACTATCTTGAAGATCATCGAGAACTTTAAGGGCTCATGAGATTCGCTATGGAAAGCTCAATCTTGAGCAAGAGCATGAGTTCCTAAAGCGATCAATGATCTCCATAAGAAAAGTTCTTCTTATATTGCCAAGCATTTACTCTTATCTACTTACATGCCTCAAGACAAGTCTAGCAACAAGAACAAGAAAGATTCTTCTTCTAGTAGTAACAATAACAATGCTAAATCCAATATTGTTTCTATAGTAGCTCTTGATTCCACTAATGATTCTCTTAGCCAAGTTACACTTGAGCAAGAAAACAACTTATTGAAGGAATTATAGAAAAGGTGTATACAAGAGCCTTCTTTGAGTAAGCAATTTGAGAAATTATGCGCAAGCAAGGCACGGAAGAACCAAGGTGTTGGTTTTGAGCGAAAGTTCAATGCCAATGGAGTTGAGTTGGAAGAAGATCAATACCCCAAGGCGAAGTTTGTTCCTCAACAAGAGAAGTATGATCCTACTTCCTTCAAGGAACACAAGCACAAGATGATCTTCCACCACAAGACCACAAGAACAAGGGCAAGGACAAGCTTCAAGGAGATTGATGCATTTGAAGAAGCACCTAAGGCCTTGGTCAAGTGGGTTCCCAAGACTACGTCAAGTTCTACTTCATCAAGCACAACTACACCAAGGATTCCCATCAAGATGATGTGGATCCCGAAGAAGAAGAACTAGAGTTCTTGAGGTGACTCATCAACATTTTTCACTCATATCATTATGGCAGGACAAGTGCAATCAAATTCCATATCTTGCACTAGTTCAAGGTCACAAAACCCTCATGTTGGTAAGGCAAGGGACAAGGTAACCTAAAGTTTTCATGGACATCCTTTTGTGTGTGCATCACTCTATGTCTATGGATATTCTTGTTTGTTCCTTGTGGGACTAACCCATGTAGGTATTGAAAGTGCAACTCACTCCAAGGATTGCTCCAAAGATCTACATCAACATTAAGCATCCACATCTTCAACACCTACAAGTCATCATCGACAAAACCCAAGGTTAGTTTATCCCTCTAAGGGTTCTCACATCTAGGGGGCTTAACTCTAAGATTTGAGTCAAAGCAACTCTAATGATGTGAACACATAAATGCTTTATGTAAAGTGGTAAACCCCTTGAGCTTAAGCGATGAGTATGACCTATGGTCAAATGTTCTCATTTGACTCCTAAGTCAATATACTTATATATAGATGACCTAGTCGCCATGAATTGTGATAGATGCTAGAATTGGTTGTGCATGCTTTGGCACATATTTCATTTGTCATTTTATTGTGTGAGCATGTTGGTTGCATATTTTACTCATTCGAGGACATCCACTTGTTGTTTTGATTGATTGGATTCTTTCTTTTGGCCAAGTGGATGGACAAGAATGCCTAAGAACCTTCTCTAGCTATCTATGATTTTCGTCTCAAACTCTATTCATGCTACATCACAAAATTTGATCAAGTCGAGATTGAACCACTCGTGAGGAGCACTTTCGAGTCCCGATTAAGTCATAGACTTAAACTTCCAAAACTTCTTTGTGATTTTCGATCTGATTCCTCCATTTCGGTCTTCTGAGATCACTAAGTCGATCTAGGTTTTCAATCTTGGTGCAACTGAGTTGAACTTTTCGGTCACACCTAGTTCTTTATGTAGCGTATGATTATGCATCTCGGTGCCATCGAGTTGTTCAACTGGTCCACCAACGATGTCGGGCTATATACTCACAGGCAAATTTTGGAAAACTTTCTCGAAACTCCTCACCAGCGCATAGCTTCGCTCTGCCTACTAGGTCTATGGATCGTCGACTTAAATGTGACCGCTCGGCCAGCTGGTCTCCTTGCCGTCAGCGAATTCTTCTCCGCCGTTGCCGCCGTGGCGAGTTCACCGCCGAACTAGGGTATGAACTTCGATCACGGTGCTATCCTCGTCGATTCTCGCACATTGTGTTCGTAATGCATCTTGCCATGATTGAAACACTTCTATCCGTCAAAAAATCCTTAGAATAGTTGTGATTGAAAATTTAGGGTTAGGTTTCGCGAAACCATCTCGGACCGAGTTGAAAAACTTGGTCCCACCGATTTGGCTAACGCCATTGCACTAGTAAGTCTCGTCGGCCGAGAATTACAAATCGGTGTGACTGATTTTAGAACTTTGTGAAACTCTAGCAGTCTCGGTGCCACGACTGTGACTCAGTCGACCGAGTTCACTAGTTTAGGTTCAAAACTGCTTGGTATCAAGTTTGAAAATCATGAATCGAAATGCTTTGGTGGAAAACTAAAACTAATTTTTGAATCATTCTTTACAAAAATCTCTGCATTTTGTGATGCTCATCCACTCTACCTCATCTATAACTATTCACGGATCAGCGATCGGTGTATGCAACATGTCGGACCAAAGTGATGACCGAGAACAGGTCGGAAGAGCAGATTGACATGGTGAGGCACTAGTCCCTCTAGCAGCTCGGATGAGGGGCGAAGCACTCCCGATGGTTGCCCAAGGCTGCCACAAGGACAAGAAGAACAAGACCTCGAGTCCGAGGATGAAGATTATGTGGCGATTGAGGATGAGGCCAGTTCAAAGTGCTCAATAAAGAATGCAGCTCAACAGCGATTAAGCTGGAATGAAGATCAAAAGGCGGCGAGAAGACAACCAATGTCCAAAGCGAGTCTCACTCAAGCTTCTTTGGAATCCCAACCCAAGAACTGCTTTGCTGTGATGGAAAGAAAAGGAAGGAAAGGGTCAAGAATACCATGGCGGTGATTGGGAAACCTTCTATGATGGAGGAAGAAGAAGAAGAAGAAGAGTTCTTGAGCAAGCACCCAAAGCACAAAGCGATGGGTGATGCCATAAAATCGAGGCTGCAACTTCCCAAAGCTGCCCCTAAGCCCAGAGTGCACCAAGAGGAATATCGGGGTATACGATGGTTGAGAGAACAAGGCCCCAATGCTGAAGTTGATCTTGGGAAGATGAAGAAGGGAGGTCGTAAGGAATCTCAAGCCCAAGATTCCAGACCACAATGATGCTCATCCTGTGGTGAGAACATGAAGATCGGGAGAGATCAAGGGTTGAGGCTATGGAAAGTCAGATCCATATGCCACCGGAGAAGGACTCTGTGAATTGGGTTCCACACCAAGGAAGGCGGGACTTCTATGAGACCATCTTATTGTATAAAGAAGCCCATAGTTTGTGATATGAGGTGGGTCATTGGACCTACATTGAGGAGAATGCAGAACACTATCACAGGTGTATGGCTGGCTTGATGCGTTGTCGAGTTGCAGTTTTTAGAATGACTCTGGCTGGAAATGGCAGCTCTAAGGAGACGGGTTCCTACGCGGATGAGGACGCTGGGTTGGACAACACCGGCACCTCGATTAACCTGGAGGCCACCGAGGAGGAGCCGGCGGTTGCGCAACCCGACGCGGGAGTTGTCTGAAGCCGAAGCCATCCTGCTTATCTTTTTCACATTTCTATTAAGTATTAGGTCCACCCACCAACTGGGGTGTTGATGAATGTAATGAACTTTGGCCTTGGGCCCATATTATCGTAATGTAAATATTTTTGTGAATGTTTGAGCTTTTGCTCTTTGTTTTCTAAGCTTTTTTCTTGCTTGCTTCCTCTTTGGGCCTCCCCCTCATGAGCCGAACAGTCAGGTTCCAGTCCGTGACAAGGAGTTCAGCCCTTGGAAAGAGCGCACATTACTTAGGCCCTTCGAACGTTGAGTTCAAGCAAAACACCCACTGGGTGGCTGGCGAGCAGCCGGTCGTGCGACAACTTAGTGCGGTGAGACCGGGTTGGCCAATTCGGCAGACCCAACTTAGTGTTTTGTAGCGTGTAGGTGCTTTGGCCCATAGTTCTTGCCGGCCAATAGCCGAAGCCGGACTATGACGTAGGGTGAAGTGTAGGGCCTCGACAACCCGAACACGCCGGGATGTGCTAAGGAGGACGGCGGGTTGTGGTCAAGCTGGCCAACCCTCGAGCCCCCGGGTTGAGTGGGCCAACCCGGCAGTGGAGGTTTAAGAAGATTTACAAGGGTGTGTAACAAACAATAACTTGGCAGGAAAAGGCAACCCCCGAGCATCGTTCGGGGGTCCCATAGTTTTCATTGAATTACAAAAGGCAGTGATACATATGTGCATATAGCTAACTGTAAAACGGGCGGAGGAGTTCTGCATTCTAGGGCCGTCTTGTCTCTTCGTCGCCGGTATCTCTCTTGCGCTTGTTCGGCTTGCGGGTGTTGATGAGGTAGTAGGCGTTGCAGACACACAAAGCTTTGCTGACGATGAAGGGGCCCTCCCATGGGGAGGCCAACTTGTGTTGGCTGGCTTGCTGCTGGACAAGTTGGAGGATAGGTCTCCCGCGCGGAATGTGAGGGGCTTGATCTTCTTGTTGTGGTAATGCTTAAGGCTTTGCTGATAGATGGCGGATTGGCTCAGGGCCAAAAGGCGTGCTTCTTCGAGTAGGTCGACGCTGTCTTCGCGGGCTTCCTTGGCTTGGGCTTCTATGTACATTATGACTCACGGGTAGTCGAACTTGATGTCAGTCGGGATGACGGCTTCAGCTCTGTAGACGAAGAAGAACACGATGAACCCGGTCGACTTGTTAGGCGTTATGCGGAGATTCCAGAGGACGACTGGCAGTTCGTCAAGCCAGCTGCTGGGTGAACAGATGAGGGGTTCGACGAGCCATGGCTTGATGCCGGATAGGATGAGGCCGTTGGCCCGCTTGACCTGGCCGCTGGATTGAGGATGAGCGATGGAGGCCAAGTCGAGCCAAATGTCGGAGACGGAGAAGTACTGCGCGAGCGCGCCCTTGGCGAATTTGGTGCCGTTGTCCGTGATGATGCTGTGCGGGACACCGTAGCGCACCGTGATGTTTTTTATGAACCGGATGGCTGTTGGCCCGTCCAGCTTCTTGATCGGCCGTGCCTTGATCCACTTGGTGAACTTCTCAACTGCCACTAGCAAATGCATCATGCCGCCTCAAGCGGTCTGGAAGGGTCCCACCATGTCGAGCCCCCAGACCATGAAGGGCTAGGTGATCGGGATGGTTTGCAGGGCTGAAGCCGGCTGGTGGTTGCGCTTGCTGAAGCGTTGGCATCCCTCGCACTTGAGGACGAGCGACTCGGCGTCCTTGAGGGCCATGGGCCAGTAGAAACCATGGCGAAAAGCCTTGGCCACCAGGGACCTGGGGGTGGCGTGGTGCCCGCACTCGCCCTGGTGTATGTCAAGGAGAATCTCTATACCCTTGTCCTGCTCGACGCAATGCTGGAACACGCCTATCATGCTGCGATTGACGAGCTCGTTGTTGATGATTCTATAGGCGGATGCCCGACATTGCACTTGCCGGGCCTCGGTCTCGTCCATAGGGAGTACTACATCCTCCAGGAATGCTAGGATTGGCTGGTGAAGGAAATATGCCCTAGAGGCAATAATATAGGAATCCATATTTCACAAGAGAACCAAGCACATCAAGAGACGCTTCAATTCCATCCGCGATCAAGTCAAGGAGGGAGGCATAGAGATTTGCAAGCTACATACGGATCTGAATGTTGCATACCCGTTGACTAAGCCTCTCTCACGAGCAAAACATGATCAGCACCAAGACTCCATGGGTGTTAGAATCATTACTGTGTAATCTAGATTATTGACTCTAGTGCAAGTGGGAGACTGAAGGAAATATGCCCTAGAGGCAATAATAAAGTTGTTATTCATATTTCCTTATATCATGATAAATGTTTATTATTCATGCTAGAATTTTATTAACGGAAACTTAGTACATGTGTGAATACATAGACAAGCAGTGTCACTAGTATGCCTCTACTTGACTAGCTCGTTGAATCAAAGATGGTTAAGTTTCCTAACGATAGACATGAGTTGTCATTTGATTAACGGGATCACATCATTAGATAATGATGTGATTAACTTGACCCATTCCGTTAGCTTAGCACTTGATCGTTTAGTATGTTGCTATTGCTTTCTTAATGACTTATACATGTTCCTATGACTATGAGATTATGCAACTCCCAAATACGGAGGAACACTTAGTGTGCTACCAAGCGTCTGGCGTAACTGGGTGATTATAAAGGTGCTCTCTGGGTGTCTCGATGGTACTTGTTGAGTTGGCATAGATCGAATTAGGATTTGTCACTCGATTGTGGGAGAGGTATCTCTGGGGCCTCTCGGTAGTGCACATCACTATAAGCCTTGCAAGCAATGTGACTAATGAGTTAGTTGCAGGATGATGCATTACGGAACGAGTAAAGAGACTTGCTGGTAACGAGATTGAACTAGGTATTGAGATACCGACATCAAATCTCGGGCAAGTAACATACCGATGACAAAGGGAACAACGTATGTTGCTATGTGGTTTGACCAATAAAGATCTTCGTAGAATATGTGGGAGACAATATGAACATCCCGGTTTCGCTATTGGTTATTGACCGGAGACATGTCTCGGTCATGTCTACATAGTTCTCGAACTCGTAGGGTCCGCACGCTTAAAGTTCGGTGACGATCGGTATTGTGAGTTTATGTGTTTTGATGTACCGAAGGTAGTTTGGAGTCCCGGATGTGATCACAGACATGACGAGGAGTCTTGAAATGGTCGAGACATAAAGATTGATATATTGGACGACTATATTCGGACACCGGAAGTGTTCCAGGTGATTTCGGAGAAAACCAGAGTGTCGGAGGGGTTATAGGAACCCCCGGGGGAATTAATGGGCCACCATGGGCCTTAGTGGAGAGAGAGGAGGGAGGGCAGTGTCGGATTTCGGGTTCCGGTAGACCCTCTAGGTTCGAACTCTGGGGTGCGCGCGGAGATCTCACCTCCAACCTACCTACACCTCGTCGCCTCGCAAGGATCTAAACTACACAAAGAGCAACACAAGGGACACAAGGTTTATCTTGGTTCGGGCCACCATTGTGGTGTAATACCCTACTCCGTGTGTGGTGTGGTGGATTGCCTCGGGGGCTGTTGATGAACAATACAAGGAAGAACAGCCTCATGAGTGCATTCTTGGCGGTCTGACGAACTGCTAAGGGGAGTTCAGTCGCCTCTCTCTCTCTCTCTAGATCGATGCCTCTACCCTGTGGGTGGCTAGTCCTATTTATAGGCGGAGGCCGTGTGCCTCTTCCCAAATATTGGCGGGAAGGCGCCAACAATTGGCCATTTGAAGGGAACATCTAGTACACTTATCTGACTAAAGTCGGTCCTCGGCCAAAGACTCTGACAGTGGCCTTGGCTTGGGCTCCACGATGACCTCCTTCCTGCCGTTGTGTTGGTCTTGGTCTTGTTGCACGAAATGGTTGCCTTTGCTTGATACTCTTCGCTGTACTTGCCTCCTTTGCACCAAGAGGAAATGAGGACACTCTTGCGGGTTGGCGCTGCTGGCGCCCTTGGTAAATCATGGCTTGCGTCATGGGCACCTCGTGAGTACCCGCCTTGATCTCTCCGCCTCCTCGCGAGCCAGCCTACGAGGCCGTGCACGAGGAAGCTTCTGTCGTCCGCCCGCAATCTGGCCCCTCGCGAGGTCTTGAGCTTGTCTTGATGAAGATGGGCGTCTTGGGCCACCCCTTGAGCCACGCCGCGGGCGCGAGGCGAGCAAGTCTGGTACCCCGTTCCCAGACATCGGCAGTAGCCCAGACCCAAAGCGCGCTGGGCGTGGCTTAGCGAGAAAGCGAAGGGGCAAGTCTGGCGCCCATGAGCCCCAACAACCTGCGGCCTTAGGCGCCCGTGGCGATTGATTGGGCGTGGGCATCCTGTTCCCCGCCTCCTTATTTTGCGCCCGGCTAAGCGGACCCGTGGTTGCACACATTCATCCCTCTTCTCGCCGCTCGGCGTCTCCTGCCCTTCCTCCTCTCGATCTCAGTCTCCGCTTCAATCCAATCTCGAATCCTCCCCTTCCTGTCGCCATGGCTCCGGCGAAGAAGGGAAAAGGAAAAAGCATGTGCCTCCGCCCGCTTCGCCGTCGCCGGCAGCTCTTCTTTGTCGTCGATCGATCATACTCAACAAGAAGGTTTGGACAAGGTCAGTTCTGCCCTCGCCACCATCTTCAGCGAGTGCGGGAGGGCGACGGTCTGGCCAGCGTCTCACTTCTCCATTGATAGAATAGTCACGAGGTCCGGTGCTTGCCCGGCATACGTAGGCGGGACTAGTTCCCCTTTTCCAATTTCTTCAACCTTTGTGCTTTCCCATTACGGATCCATGATGCATTTGGGTCCCGAATCCATTACTCTTCTTGCGGTTTAAGCTTTTTATGCGTGAGGCGATGATGGGCATTCCTCCTTCAGTTGCCTTGCTGCGCCACTTCTTCTCTTTGGGCCTCAGCGACCCCGCCCAATGCTCGGGGTGCGTGAGCTTCATTGCCGCACCAGAAACAGCGGCTTCGGGAATTGATTTCAACCTTCCTCCACCCGCGCCTGGGTTCCGCGAGCGGTGGATGTATGTGGACGTCGGGGTGCCCAGCCCCCTGCTTTCGGAGCCAACATTACCCGCTATCCCCAATTCGGGCTGGGACGAGGAGACGCTCACGAGCCCCCGGCTCGTCTTTGTATAACATCGCTTCCACGTGCCAGGCGCTCGGCGTGGCGACACCCAAGGTGGTGAAGGAGTTCCTCCTATGCGCATTGACCCTCTCGGCGCCATTCCGCGGATGTGGGCCTTGGTAGGCGTGAAGACCGCATGAGGCTCGGGAGGAGGACTGGCGCTGAAGTCTTGAGGAAGGTTCTCATGATCTGGCGGGGACCCTTCCCTGGCGGCATCCGGCAGGGGTGCCCTGCTGTACCTTTGCTCGAATAGGGGTGATTTCGTGAAGCGGATGCCCAGCTTGACGAATGGGGGTTCGCCCGCGAGTCCTCATGGGACCTCGTGAGAACCCGGTTGTGGTGGTTGCCCTTCCGGTTGCCCAGCGGTCCTTCCTCAGTGGTGGAGCAGGAGGCAAAGGGCCACCGAGGCTGAAGGGCCTCCGCCCGGATAGCGACGCCAGGCGGCACTCTTTGAAGCGGCAGCTCTGTGGCCCGCCTGCGGCGGCTGAAAGCGTTGAGCCCGGCTCGCGGCTCCGTGTGAAGGCCCCGAGGCCCAGCCACCCTTCTTAGTGGGCGGTGGCGGCGTGCGCGGGGCAGCGCCCAGCGCTGGTCACTTTGGCGCTTCTTCCTCGCCGTGGGCTGACCCTGCGCCGAGCTCTGGGCGCTTCAGCGTGGACTTGAGGCTCTCCGAAGAGAAAAGGGCCTTGGGTGATGATTACCCTTGCCGCCTACTGAAGCGCAGGAAGTATTTCGCCATTGATGAGTAAGCCTTCCCCTTTCTTAGTTCCTTATTTTCCCGTTGCTTCGGCTGATCCTTGCTCTGCAAGGCCCTTCCTTCCAAGCTCACAAAGATGGCTGAGGAGCCATCCCCCCAGGCCTCGCCCTCTCCACCGTCCCCAAGCGCTTCGAGCTCAAGCGCTGCCCTCGTGGTGAGGCCGGTTGGAGAGGTGAGCCATCCTGCGATGCATCATGGTTCTGCGCACCTCGCGACCCTCCTTCGCGAGCCTTCCTGAGGTATAGCCAGCCTGCCATGGGCTCTTCGATTGGTCGTGGACGGCGACTGGCTGAGGTTGGCCCTGCGCTCTTCCTTTGAGGATGAGCGGCTCAGGCAGGCTCTGGCGAGGCGTGTCCGGCCATTCGGCGCCAGCCCCCTACCGAGTGCTGGTTCGTGGCCCCAGCGCGCTGGGGGCGAAGCAGCAGCGGAAGAGCGTGCTCGGCCCGCCCGGGGCGCCAGCGCCCTTCACCAAGGGTTTCTCGGGAGGTGGCTGACATAGTGAGCCAGCTTGATGTAAACTTCTTGACAGGGCCTTGCGCCTTGGCTGAGGCTGCGCCTAGGCTGAAGAGAGTGCAAGCTGAAGGTGGCCGTTGCCCTTGCGCGCCACCAGCGTGACCTCGACAATGAGGAGGCAGTGTCGTGGCAGCTTCTCGGGAGGCCAGCTCCGGGTCGTCGAGAGCCAGGAGGCTGTCCCGTGGCGTGGCGGCGGAGGAGGCGGCAGGGAGCTCGGGCTGGAGCAATTCCTGGAGCAGCGGGTGGAGCTGCGTGGCGGCCTGCATCGATGAAGGGGGCTTGATCGACTAGGCGGAGCTCTAGAGACGTGAGGAGGCACTAACGCTGGAAGCTGCCGAGCGCGCCGGTGACCTTGAGCAGCTGGAGACGAGGGAGCGCTTGGTGGCGCAGGCGTAGGACGATGTCGCTGCATGGGAGGCCCGAGTCCTGGAAGAGGTTGATCGCCGGGCGGAGGCGGCCCGCTCGAACCTCGAGCGCGAGTTCGAGGAGAGGCTGGAGTTGATCAAGGTCGAAGAGGACGGCAGGACCGCCGCCATGAGGGCCAAGCTGGATGAAGTGACGCGGCGGGCTGACGCTTCCCGAGCCGCCCTTGGTGCGACACAGGAGGAGCTGACCTCCTCCCGCGCCGAGGTGCTTCTTCTCCGTCAGCAGGTGGGCGTGGCTGAGGCCGTTCTTGTGGCGGGCGAGGGCGAGATCGCCCGTATCAGGTCTGGAGCACGAGCATGGCCCTATGCTCCATGCGCTCAGGAAAGATCTAAGATAATACAGGGCAACATCTGCGGCGGCCGTTAGCGAGACTCATGCGGTTAACTATCTTTGGTAACCTCGGTTCCTCGCGATGTGGTGGCCTTGGTGGAGCCTTGATCGGGCGAGCCAACAGGTTGGTGGAGGAGAGGAGCGTGCCATGCTCGGGCGTGCTTTTCTCGCGTCTTGATCATCTTGAACATGGATCCCCACTTTGACTTTGATGCCACCATCGCCCGGTACCCAGGCCATCCGGGCGACTGGCGCGTGGGTGGAAGACAACGTGGATGCCCTCGTCGGGCCTTCACTCTTGACAACGGCGGTGTGGTCGTGGTTCTTGATGAAAGCGGCGTGGTGAATAGCCTGGCGCCGCCCGGCAGCGGCAGCGGAGGGTGATGGCGAGGCCATCGGCGATTCAGGAGGTGCCCTTGAGGATGCATTGGGGATTTATCCGATTGACGCGTGTTGTACCGCTTTCTACCTGCTGCGAGATAGAGTCGGGCTTGTACGAAGGTTGTAAGAGCATTTTGGGAGGGGCCCTCGTGTAAAACTTGCGGTTAAGCGTATTAGTAGATCGATATCACTGTCGCCTGCGCCAAGTGGCTGGCCTTGCGGCGAGCTGGCTGGCTTGTTTACCTTCGACCAGCGTGGGCCCGAGATAGCTGCGGAGGGCTGTGGTGTCTGAGTGCTTCTTGAGCGAGCCCATTGAACCTGTAATGAGAACCTCCGAGAGAAGTAGCGGTGGCCAGCAGTCCGGGCTGCCGCATGCTAGGCTGGCCCGGCTCGCGAGGAGCTCCTGAGGGGAGGCGATTGAGGCAAAGTGGTAACGAAACGACGAGATTGCTCGAGCGAGACTAAACACCCGTCCCGAACACACACAAATCTCAAGCTCAAATCAACTTAAATCAAGCGGGGAAAAAAGCGGCGCCAAGGGAAAAGCAAGAAAACCAAAAAAAGCCGTGTCGGCACCTAGTCTAGTCTTGGGCGTCTTCTCACCCGGCCACGGAGCTAAGTGCTGCCCTTGCGTGTGGGAGGGCCCAGGGCTGAGGCCAGCGCTCACGAGACTCAGGCGTGTACAGCCCCACTCATTATGCGTGAGAGTGTCACAGGCGGCGAGCTTCACGAGCCTTGGGCCTTCTTCACAGTACCGGCCTTGATTCATATTGCAGACGAGGGGCCCGCCTTGCGCCACACTCTAGTGCCATCGGCGGCGGCCGGAGACCGAAAAGCGCCGCCGATGGGGTAAGCGGTCGCCAGGTGGTTCCCCGGCGACCACGGGTCCTCTGCGGGGGTAGGCCTAAGCGTCTCCCGGAGGCCTACCTCCCTGAGGGCGCCTTGCTCCGAGCGCGCCCGGTGGTGATGCGGATCTTGGCCCTCTCCTGCAGCCCCGGCGCCCTCCTCTGAGGGTAGGAAGCTGCGGATTAGGGCAGCCACCATTTGTGTCAACCTGTACCTCCTGCGATCCATGGTTAGCGTATGCCTGCTCTGAGAATTAGCGGTACGATAATCGCTGCCTCCAGCAGCGGTCAGCAGGGGCCTTCCGGGGCTCTGAAAAAGCTCAACTTCAGTGTCTCATCCCCCAGCTTGGGCGAGGAGGCGATCCATGTTACGTCCTCCTGCGCGTGCCCTTGATCCATCAAGTGGGGCACATACTCTTCAGGGCCGCCACCCGAATGCTTCCTTTGTAGTGCCCGTGTGCCACGCAGCCCTGCTTGCGCCAGCGTGGGGGTGTGGCCAGGCCCACTAGGACCATGGGCTGTGGCGAGTCCTCCTTAAGCTGGCAGGCGAAGGCAACACAGCTGTTAGCCGGTTGAAAGTGCAACTATCCTAGGTGGTTTTGGTAATTCATAACAACATATAGCTCATTGAGCTAATGCTATTCAAGACAAATATTTCAGGAAAGCTCAATGAATGGCATGGCATGGATGATGAAAGTGGATCCCTCAAAATATTAAGGACAAAGGATTGGCTCAAGCTCAAAAGCTCAAGACTCTACATTTTACATTTTAGTGATCCAAGATCACATTGAGTATATAGGAAAAGCCAATACTATCAAGGAGGGATGAGGTGTTGCTTAATGAGCCTCTTGCTTCATGTGCTTAGTGATATGCTCCAAAACCCTCCACTACTTTCTCACATCCTCATATGACCTAAACCTAAAGTCAAACTCGGCCCTACGATTCTTTCTATCCGGCGCCACGAGTTCAGATGTCATAGCCACGCCACAAACCCTAGGCAAATCGGTCTCACCGAGATAGGATTATAATCTCTCTGTTTCCCTTCGTAACGTTTGGTCTAACGAAGTGAGCGTCAGTCCCACCGAGATTGCAATGTAAACTCTCTGTTTCCCTTCGTAACTTTTGGTCTCACCGAAAAGCGAATCGGTCCCACCAGTTTACGACCAACTCTCTGGTTAGCTAATTATCAAAATAGGTCTCACGAGATACGTTATGCCCTAACCTAACCATATCGGTCCTACCGACTTGCATGTCAGTCCACGAAAACCCTAACGGTCACTAGGTTTACTAAATCGGTCCGACCGAGTTTATGATTCGGTCCCACGAGTTTGGTAAATTGTGTGTAGCAGTTAGATTTTGTGTGGAGGCTATATATACCCTCCACCTCCTCTTCATTCGTGGAGAGAGCCATCAGAACAAACCTACACTTCCAACTTACCGGTTAGAGAGAGAACCACCTACTCATGTGTTGAGGCCAAGATATTCCATTCCAACCATATGAATCTTGATCTCTAGCCTTCCCAGGTTGCTTTCCTCAAATCTTCTTTCCACAAATCCAAATCCTGTGAGAGAGAGTTGAGTGTTGGGAAGACTATCATTTGAAGCACAAGAGCAAGGAGTTCATCATCAACACACCATTTGTTACTTCTTGGAAGTGGTGTCTCCTAGATTGGCTAGGTGTCACTTGGGAGCCTCAGACAAGATTGTGGAGTTGAACCAAGGAGTTTGTAAGGGCAAGGAGATCGCCTACTTGTGAAGATCTACAGCTAGTGAGGCAAGTCCTTGATGGGCAGCGGCCATGGTGGGATAGACAAGGTTGCTTCTTCGTGGACCCTTAGTGGGTGGAGCCCTCGTGGACTCGCTGGCCGTTACCCTTCATGGGTTGAAGTCTCCATCAGCGTGGATGTGCGATAGCAC
Source organism: Aegilops longissima (assembly GCA_021605205.1). Taxonomy (NCBI): domain Eukaryota; kingdom Viridiplantae; phylum Streptophyta; class Magnoliopsida; order Poales; family Poaceae; genus Aegilops; species Aegilops longissima. The sequence continues at coordinate 8,694 of JAHIAM010001114.1, read as the reverse complement.
CACCTATCGGAACCACGACAAAAACATCTGTGTCTCCAATTGCGTTTGAATCCTCCAAACCCTTCCTTTACATTCTTGCAAGTTGCATGCTTTATTTTCCGCTGCCTATATACTCTTTGCATGCTTGCTTGAATTGTGTGAAGATTGCTTGACTTGTTAAAGATAGCTAAAATCTGCCAAAGTCTAAAATTGGGAAAAGGTTAAGTTTTAATTGGTCAAGTAGTCTAATCACCCCCCTCTAGACATACTTCAAGGTCCTACAAGTGGTATCGAGATTTGGTCTCCATTTGCTTTGATTTCCATAGCTTTTGGTGGTCATAGCCTTGGTTTCACAACCTAGGAGAGTATGGCGTCTAGCAAGAAATTATCACCGTAGAGGTCCTTACTTTGATGGCACTAATTTTGCTAGTTGGAAGCATAAGATGAAAATGCATATTCTCGGACATAACCCGCCGTTTGGGCTATTGTGTGTATTGGTTTGCAAGGTGAATTCTTTGATGGGAGAGAACCGAACCGTGAAGCTAGTTGGAAGAGTTGAAGATGTTGCAATACAACGCTCAAGCTTGTGATATCCTCTTCAATGGCTTGTGCCCGAAGAATTCAACAAAATCAGCCGTCTTGAGAATGCAAAGGAAATTTGGGATACTTTGATTGATATGCATGAAGGTACCGACTCGTCAAGGAATCCAAGTTGGATGTGCTCCAAAGTCAACTTGACAAGTTCAAAATGAAGGATGGTGAAGGTGTCGCTGAAATGTACTCTAGGCTTGCTCTTATCACAAATGAGATTGCCGGCTTAGGAAGTGAAGAAATGACCGACAGATTCATCATCAAGAAGATCCTAAGAGCATTGGATGGAAAATATGATATTGTGTGCACATTGATCCAAATGATGCCAAATTACAAAGATCTCAAATAGCGGAAGTCATTGGAAGAATTGTTGCTCATGAGATGTCACTCAAGGATAAGGAGGAACTTCACAACAAGTCAAGTGGTGCTTACAAAGCCTCATGTGAAGCCCCACATCATCAAGTGAAAACAAACCTTCAATGAAGAATTGAGCTTAATGGTGAAGAACTTCAACAAATTCTACAAGAGTAGAAGCAAAGAAAAGAAGCTCCAAGTCAAGGTCCTACAATGACAAAAGATCTTCTAGTCGAGGCGAAATTGCTACAATTGTGGGAGACCGGACACTATTCAATGAGTGTCGACACCCTACAAAGAAGAAGATTCTCCCAAGAGAAGAAGTAGAAGAAGAATCACCACCAAGAGAGAAGGAGTAGAGATGATCGTTATGAATGAAGACCCTCACGGAGAAGCAAGGATTAGGAAAGGAAGGATAAGTCATCAAAGAGCTACACAAAGCGAAGACATCAAGCTCATGTTGGTGAATGGGTATTCGACTCCGACTCAGACAATCACTCGAGAGAAGCTATCACTCCGACTCGAATACACTCAAGATGAAGGTGTTGCGGTTTAGCACTTGTGTCAACCAACTCCTATGACATATTTGAATCACCAAATGAAGGAATTGGAAGATGCTTCATGGCCAAAGGTCCTAAGGTAACACACCCAGTATGTTGATTTTAATAGTGATGAAGATGACTTGCTAGGTGATGATGATTTACTTATTGACAACTCTAGTGATGAATACTATGATGAAACGTCAATTAATCATGCTAATCAAGATGAAACGAATGACAATGATAAGGAGAAGATTGAGCTTCTAACTAAAGAACTAAACATTCTTAAGTTAGCTCATGAAACTATCTTGAAGATCATCGAGAACTTTTAAGGGCTCATGAGAAGTTACGCTATGAAAGCTCAATCTTGAGCAAGAGCATGAGTTCTAAAAGCGATCAATGATGATCTCCATAAGAAAAGTTCTTCTTATATTGCCAAGCATTTACTCTTATCTACTTACATGCCTCAAGTCAAGTCTAGTAACAAGAACAAGAAAGATTCTTCTTCTAGTAGTAACAATAACAATGCTAAATCCAATATTGTTGCTTCTAGTAGCTCTCTTGATTCCACTAATGATTCTCTTAGCCAAGTTACACTTGAGCAAGAAAACAACTTATTGAAGGAATTATAGAAAGGTGTATACAAGAGCCTTCTTTGGAGTAAGCAATTTGAGAAATTATGCATAAGCAAGGAAGGCACGGAAGAATCAAGGTGTTGGTTTTGAGCGAAAGTTCAATGCCAATGGAGTTGAGTTGGAAGAAGATCAATACCCCAAGGCGAAGTTTGTTCCTCAACAAGAGAAGTATGATCCTACTTCCTTCAAGGAACACAAGCACAAGATGATCTTCCACCACAAGACCACAAGAACAAAGGCAAGGACAAGCTTCAAGAGGAGATTGATGCATTTGAAGAAGCACCTAAGGCCTTGGTCAAGTGGGTTCCCAAGACTACGTCAAGTTCTACTTCATCAAGCACAACTACTACACCAAGGATTCCCATCAAGATGATGTGGATCGAAGAAGAAGAACTAGAGAGTTCTTGAGGTGACTCATCCAACATTTTCACTCATATCATTATGGCAAGGACAAGTGCAATCAAATTCCATATCTTGCACTAGTTCAAGGAGTCACAAAACCCTCATGTTGGTAAGGCAAGGGACAAGGTAACCTAAAGTTTTCATGGACATCATTTTGTGTGTGCATCACTCTATGTCTATGGATATTCTTGTTTGTTCCTTGTGGGACTAACCCATGTAGGTATTGAAAGTGCAACTCACTCCAAAGGATTGCTCCAAAGATCTACATCAACATTGAGCATCCACATCTTCAACACCTACATGAAGTCATCATCGACAAAACCCAAGGTTAGTTTATCCCTCTAAGGGGATCTCACATCTAGGGGGCTTAACTCTAAGATTTGAGTCAAAGCAACTCTAATGATGTGAACACATAAATGCTTTATGTAAAGTGGTAACCCACTTGAGCTTAAGCGATGAGTATGACCTATGATCAAATGTTCTCATTTGACTCCTAAGTCAATATACTTATATATAGATGACCTAGTCATCGCCAATTGTTTGATAGATGCTAGAATTGGTTGTGCATGCTTTGGCACATATTTCATTTGTCATTTTATTGTGTGAGCATGTTGGTTGCATATTTTACTCATTCGAGGACATCCACTTGTTGTTTTGATTGATTGGATTCTTTCTCTTTGGCCAAGTGGATGGACAAGAATGCCTAAGAACCTTCTCTAGCTATCTATGCTTTTCTCGTCTCAAACTCTATTCATGCTACATCACAAAATTTGATCAAGTCGATTGAACCACTCGTGTGAGGAGCACTCGGAGTCCCGATTAAGTCATAGACTTAAACTTCCAAAACTTCTTTGTGATTTTCGATCACCGATTCCTCCATTTCGGTCATCTGAGATCACTAAGTCGATCTAGGTTTTCAATCTTGGTGCAACCGATTTGAACTTTTGGTCACACCTAGTTCTTTATGCTGTTAACGATTATGCATCTCGGTGCCATCGAGTTGTTCAACTTCGGTCACACCGACGATGTCGGGCTATATATCCTGCAGGCAAATTTTGGAAAACTTTCTCCGAAACTCCTCACCAGCGCATAGCTCGCTCTGCCTACTAGGTCTATGGATCGTCGACTTAAATGCTCGGCCGCTTCGGCCGCTGGTCTCCGCCGTCAGCGAATTCTTCTCCGCCGTTGCCGCCGTGGCGAGTTCACCGCCGAACTAGGGTATGAACTCGATCACGATGCTATCCTCGTCGATTCTCAGCACATTGTGTTCGTAATGCATCTTGCCATGATTGAAACACTTCTATCCAGTCAAAACAATCCTTAGAATAGTTGTGATTGAAAATTTAGGGTTAGGTTTCGCGAAACCATCTCGGACCCACCGAGTTGAAAAACTTGGTCCCACCGATTTGGCTAACGCCATTGCACTAGTAAGTCTCGGTCGACCGAGAATTACAAATCGGTGTGACTGATTTTAGAACTTTGTGAAACTCTAGCAGTCTCGGTGCCACGAGCTGTGACTCAGTCGACCGAGTTCACTAGTTTAGGTTCCAAAACTGCTTGGTATCACCGAGTTTGAAAATCGGTAGATCGAAATGCTTTCGTGGAAAACTAAAACTAAGTTTTTGAATCATTCTTTTGCAAAAATCTCTGCATTTTGTGATGCTCATCCACTCTACCTCATCTATAACTATTCACGGGATCAGCGATCGGTGTGTGCAACATGTCGGACCAAAGTGACAGCGAGCAGGTCGGAAGAAGCAGATTCACATGAGTGAGGCACTAGTCCCTCTAGCAGCTCGGATGAGGGGCGAAGCACTCCCGATAATTTGCCCAAGGCTGCCACAAGGACAAGAAAGAAGAAGACCTCGAGTCCGAGGATGAAGATTATGTGGCGATTGAGGATGAGGCCAGTTCAAAGAAGTGCTCAATAAGGAGTACAGCTCAACAGCGATTAAGCTGGAATGAAGATCAAAAGGCCAGCGAGAAGACAACCAATGTCCAAAGCGAGTCTCCACTCAAGCTTCTTTGGAATCCCAACCCAAAGAACCTGCTGCTGTGATGGAAAGAAAAGGAAGGAAAGGGTCAAGAAGACCATGGCGAGTGATTGGGAAACCTTCTATGATGGAGGAAGAAGAAGAAGAAGAAGAGTTCTTGAGCAAGCACCCAAAGCACAAAAGCGATGGGTGATGCCATAAAATCGAGGCTGCAACTTCAAAGCCCAAAGCTGCCCTAAGCCCAGAGTGCACCAAAGAGGAATATCGGGAGTATACCGATGGTGAAGAGAACAAGGCCCCAATGCACGAAGTTGATCTTGAGGAAGATGAAGAAGGGCAGGTCGTAAGAATCTCAAGCCCAAGATTCCAGACCACAATGATGCTCATCACTGGTGAGAACATGAAGATCGGGAGAGATCAAGGGTTGAGGCTATGGAGAGAGTCAGATCCATATGCCACCGGAGAAGGACTCTTTGATTACAGGGTTCCACACCAAGGAGCAGCGGGACTTCTATGAGACCATCTTATTGGATAAAAGCCCATAGTTTGTGATATGAGGTGGGTCATTGGACCTACATTGAGGAGAATGCAGAACACTATCTGGGTGTATGGCAGCTTGGTCGTGTGGAGTTGCAGATTTTTTGGCGAAGCTCACAAAGCTGGAATGCGAGCTCATTATGCAATTCTACTCCACAACACATTTCTATCCGGATGGCGGGATAGTTTGGATGTTTGAAGGAACGAGATATCGATCAACCATAGAGGAATGGGCAAGTCGATCAATGCCCCAAGGAAAGTGAAGATGACTTGGACATTTATGCTAAGAAGAAGATGGGACACAACTCAATGTCACAGATGTACAAGGAGATCCCAAATGATGCACTTGAGACTTTCAAGTTTGGATAAGTTCATTTTCTTACATCGGGGCTGCCTCGATCAAGCTGGATCCTAAGGCACACTCTATTGCCCAAATCGGTGACCACAACATGATCATAGGGCATGCAATCAATTTGCTTCACATTGTTTATGTGCCTCGAAATTCAAAGTCATGAGCCTCATAGTTGAAACTATCAAGAGGACAGCGGAGACGAGAAGAGGAGCTGTGGATATGCCCCACAGATTCAGGAGTTGATAAACTCAAAGATGGGCACAAGAAAGTATATGTTGGATAAGGAACACATGGTTCTCTATCCTGACTTTGAGGACAATCAAGTTGTCATGATGAGAATGAACCATCATCGGTACAAGCGCAAGAGAAGAAGGAGAAAGCAAGGAAAGAAGGCTGCCAAGATGCCAACTCAAGCGAGAGGCATCGATTACTTTGAAGAACAAGCGAGGAGCAGATTGGTTGCTTGATAGCATCAACTCTGCGGATTGAGAAGGGTTGGCCACCTAACTCAAAACCGGAGAGCACAGGAAAGAATCATGGAACAAAATTCTATGATCTTGATGTCAAAATGGCGAGATTGATCATTTGTGGAGCAGCTACAGGGATGACATCTTGAGGAGAGGAAGGGCAAAACTACAAGCGATGCATTTTCCAGTGCCACGAGCTCGAGATCAGGCTGCGAGCCGGTCACGAGTCACTTCATCGGCTCGGCTACAGCTCCAGTACAACCAGCTCCGGCACCAACTCCTTGGCTCCTTCCACATCTCTGATGCCTTCATCCTTGGAGTTCTATCTACACCACCTCCGAAGACCAAGCACGAGAGCGATATAGTCCTATGCATTTTCTAGGAACTTTTGGTAACTTGTTGCCAAGGGGAGAAAAATGTATAGATCATAAACTTCGAGAGAGAGAGAGATTTGCTTTTGTTCTCTCTTGTCTTCTTGGTTGAACTTTGTTTACTTTGATTGCTTGAGATACTATGCTTTTACGTGAGACATTGATGATCATGTGTTTGATCATAAGCTACACTTATGCTTGTTATATGATATTATCTTACTTATCCTTATATGATCATTCATTGTGCTTGGTGATGAGTGCATGTATTCAATCTTTATTATTTTGGCGCTCCACCAAGATGTATGTGACATGGAAGAGTAACCCATGAGCCTAATTCCTTGTGCATTTGCAGTCAAAGCAAATCTTAAAATATGCACAAATTTAGGGGAGCTCTTGCTTATCACATACTTCTCAAAGCGACGATGTTTTCAATCTTATTATCATTTGTCGAAGCTTTGATCTATATGTTGTCATCAATTACCAAAAGGGAGATTGAAAGTGCAACTATCCTAGGTGGTTTTGGTAATTCATAACAACATATAGCTCATTGAGCTAATGCTATTCAAGACAAATATTTCAGGAAAGCTCAATGAATGGCATGGCATGGATGATGAAAGTGGATCCCTCAAAATATTAAGGACAAAGGATTGGCTCAAGCTCAAAAGCTCAAGACTCTACATTTTACATTTTAGTGATCCAAGATCACATTGAGTCTATAGGAAAAGCCAATACTATCAAGGAGGGATGAGGTGTTGTTAATGAGCCTCTTGCTTCATGTGCTAGTGATATGCTCCAAAACCCTCCACTACTTTCTCATCCTCATATGACCTAAACCTAAAGTCAAACTCGGCCCTACGATTCTTTCTATTCGATGCCACGAGTTCAGATGTCATAGCCACTTGCCACAAACCCTAGGCAAATCGGTCTCACCGAGATGGGATTATAATCTCTCTGTTTTCCTTCGTAACGTTTGGTCTAACGAAGTGAGCGTCAGTCCCACCGAGATTGCAATGTAAACTCTCTGTTTCCCTTCGTAACTTTTCGGTCTCATCGAAAGAAGCGAATCGGTCCCACCGAGTTTACGACCAACTCTCTGGTTAGCTAATTACCAAATTCGGTCTCACCGAGTTTGTATGTCGGTCTCACGAGATTACGTTATGCCTAACCCTAACCATATCGGTCCTACCGAGTTGCATGTCAGTCCACCAAAAACCCTAACGGTCACTAGGTTTACTAAATCGGTCCGACCGAGTTTTATGATTCGGTCCCACGAGTTTGGTAAATTGTGTGTAGCAGTTAGATTTTGTGTGGAGGCTATATATACCCTCCACCTCCTCTTCATTCGTGGAAGAGCCATCGAACAAACCTACACTTCCAACTTACGAGTTAGAGAGAACCACCTACTCATGTGTTGAGGCCAAGATATTCCATTCCAACCATATGAATCTTGATCTCTAGCCTTCCCCAAGTTGCTTTCCACTCAAATCTTCTTTCCACAAAATCCAAATCCTGTGAGAGAGAGTTGAGTGTTGGGGAGACTATCATTTGAAGCACAAGAGCAAGGAGTTCATCATCAACACACCATTTGTTACTTCTTGGAAGTGGTGTCTCCTAGATTGGCTAGGTGTCACTTGGGAGCCTCAGACAAGATTGTGGAGTTGAACCAAGGAGTTTGTAAGGGCAAGGAGATCGCCTACTTGTGAAGATCTACCGCTAGTGAGGCAAGTCCTTCGTGGCGGCGACCATGGTGGGATAGACAAGGTTGCTTCTTGTGGACCCTTAGTGGGTGGAGCCCTCCGTGGACTCAGCGCAACCATTTCCCTTCGTGGGTTGAAGTCTCCATCAGCGTGGATGTCGCGATAGCACCACCTATCGGAACCACGACAAAAACATCCGTGTCTCCAATTGCGTTTGAATCCTCCAAACCCTTCCCTTTACATTCTTGCAAGTTGCATGCTTTATTTTCCGCTGCCTATATACTCTTTGCATGTTGCTTGAATTGTGTGAAGATTGCTTGACTTTCTTAAAGATAGCTAAAATCTGCCAAAGTCTAAAATTGGGAAAATGTTAAGTTTTAATTGGTCAAGTAGTCTAATCACCCCCTCTAGACATACTTCAAGGTCCTATACCAATGCTTGAAGCGGCTTGGTTGGGCGTTGGAGTGGCCTTGGAGTGCTGCTGGAGCTGTCTTGGCGCGTGTGGGGCCTCCGTGTGGCCCGCCCTGGACTGAGGTGGCAGCTGGGTGCGAAGGGTGAGCCCCGATCTTGTGAAGCCAGGAGTTCTGCCACCAGCTTCATGACTGACGTCGTGGCCGCCCTCCGGCCTTTGCATTGCGGTAGCTCTCGGGCCACCATGAGCACGGCCATTGATTTCACTGCTCCCGTCTGGTGTCTGTGCTATGTATGGCGTTCTGCGTGGTTTGAGGCCACGACCGCCGACCCGCACTTGCCAGCGGTGTGAGAGCTGGCGTTGC